>BSBK01003862.1:1757500-2062500 GCA_027943335.1 Chamaecyparis obtusa | reverse complement strand
CTAAAACTCTTAATTGTTTCCTCATCCTTTATCTAGTCTAAAAAAACTCAATCCTGATCACCCCAAATAGATGAGTTAGTCAAGAGCCAACATAAACAACAATATCATACTTATGACAAAAAATCCTCACAAGCAAAGAAATCCAACAAAATATATCTTAAACTTAAAACACTACACAAACCATTTGACCATGTATGAAAAACTACATAACCTTAGATACCCATGCAAAGCAATGTGGAACATTTTTCAATCATGTCCAAATTATTCCTAACAACCAACATTATTGTCAATCAATTAGTGCATCATAACTTCTTCGAAAGAATAATTTGGGACCTGAAAACATGATTGTGAAATATTCACAATTTATATATTTATTATAATTAGAATCATAGGCCTCCATCATATTATGTAGAGGAATGTAGAGCATTCTCCCATAAGGTCTTTAAATACTCTTTCCTATATATTTTAGCAATTCATACTTTCACCTTCCAGATATACCTCATTTTGTTTCAGTATTATCATTAGAATATCATCTAAACATTCAAATCCATGCATATATTAATGATGCAGGAGCATCTTGGGTTCTTGGCAATCCTGTGTCACCAAAAATATATTTGAAGTTTTCTGTGTTTCTCAGTTTCTCTTTGGTCGAGTTGATCAGTTTCTTTTGGTTGTCGAGTTTGTTCGGTCATCTCCTGGGCGGTCAGTTGTTTCTCTGGCACTCGGCATTGCTTGTCTGTTGCTCAGTCATCCTTGCTTGCTGAGTAGTTTATTTTGAGTTCTTGTTGGGCTGACTTGTGCATTTATTATGGGTCATGGATTTAATGTTGGAATCCTTTATTGGGAGGCGTGTGGTCCCAAATCTAACCATTCCTTCCATTAATTGTGGATCTGAAGGCCAACTCAGTTTGGTTGACTCTTGAATAAATGTAGTTGTTGGGTTAGAGTTTAGGAGGTAGTTTTTTTTAGAGATAGGAGGTAGACATTAGAATTGTGATTGGTAGTAGATCCTCAAATGTTTGAGGATTTTTGAGATTCATTGTAATATCAGGCTCTAATCGAGAAGGCCTTACAACCCGGTGTGTATGATTCTATTCTATGAAAGATATTGAAATTATTTTCATTCTCTCTCTCATTATTGTGTTTGTTAGCTTCCATGTGTGTTAAGCAGGCTTGGATCATTAGGGTGTGCCATCCTTTGGGCCCTCTTAACCCCTACCTTGCGTCAGGTGGTATCATAGCAAGGTTATATCTTGATCTAGGTCTACGGATCTAGGTTTGTTGGTTCCTCTTGAAGCCCTAATTGATTATTATGGGGTAGCAGATTGTGATCTGACCTACAATTGTAGAGGGTTGTCAAGATGGTTCATGGGAGGTGAGATGCAGATCTAGGATTGGTAGATATGCTAAGGTAGATTTCTGGGAGATTAGAAGCAGTTGAAACAGCCCAAACAAGAGGCAGACATCTTGAAGATGTTAGTGATGATGAAGTTGAAGAAGAACAAGCAAATGCAGAACCTGCACCTGTTATGGATCAGGGTGAAGAAAGATTTTTGAAGGCTTTGACAAGTCTGAAGTCTACACCATAGTTCAATCCTCCCGAGTATGGTGGAAAATTGGATTATGAAGAATTAGTGGACTAGATCACTGAGATGGAAAAGTATTTTGAATATGAGAACATATCTGAAGACAAGAAGGTGAAGATTGTAAGCACTAAGTTGAAGAGTCATGCATCCTTATGGTGGGAATGTCTACAATTGGATCGGAAGAGGAAAGGAAAAGACAAAATCAAGGTATGGAATAAGATGGTGAATAAATTGAAAGGAAAATTCTTACCTTGTGATTATCAAATTAACCTAGTTCAGTGAATGCAAAGCTTGAAACAAAAAGATAGCTTGGTAAAAGAGTATACTAAGGAATTCTATAGACTAGATATCAAATCTAGACATGATGAAGATGATGTGGAAAGAATTGGTAGATACCTGAATGGTTTGAGAGTTTCCATCCAAGAGGAGATCATCTTGGTTAAGTTGGAAAGCATTGAAGAGGCTTATCAATTTGCATTGAAGGCTGAGGAGAAATTGAATAAGAAACATGAGCAAAGATAGAGAGGTCAAGGTGGTAGATTCCCTTGGGGAAGAGGTAGATCTAATGCTGAAAATGGAAGATTTGAACCTGAAAAAACAAATCTGGACAAAGGCAAGACCGAGTGGAAAGGTGAAAGTTCATCTAGGGGTAGAAGCAGTAACTACCAAGGTGGTTATAGCAGAGAAAGTTTCTGAGGAACTTGTTATAATTGTGGGGAAGAGGGACATAGATCATTTGATTTTACACAAGTAACTAAGAAGGTTGGTAGCAGTAGAAATGCATTGGTGCAAGAAGAGCCATTGAATGAACTTGAGAAGGAAAGTAACCTGATGGTAAGGAGATCACTATGGAATGAAGGCAAGAAGGAAGATTTGGTAAGGAAAAGTTTGTTCAAGACCAAATGTAGAGTTTCTGATAAAGTATGGAAGGTAATCATTGACAGTGGTAGCTTGGAGAATCTGGCATCTAAAGAGATGGTCACAAAATTGTAGTTGGAAAGACTACAACATCCAAAGCCCTATCAGATTTCATGGATCAAAGATGAGCATACACTCCTGGTAAGTGAACAATGTTATGTGAATTTGAAGATTGGAAAATACTATGATAAGGTGGTGTGTGATATCATGCCTATGGATTGTTGTCATATTTTGTTGGGGAGACCTTGGCAATATGATAGACATGCTATATTGATGGGAGATTGCATAAATATACTATTGTGGCTAATGGAAAGAAACAAATCTTGTTACCTTTGATGGAAGAACCTACTAGTAATGTTTGCACATCTGTGAAAGTTTGCCTGATGGAAGGAAGAAAGTTTGTCAAAGATTTAAAAAGGAATGATGTATGTTTTGCTATAATCCCTAACAAGCTGAGTAAGAAAACTGAGGATAGTGTACCTAAAGAGATTGATAAGTTACTCACTGAGTATAGTGAAATTATTTTTGACAATGTACCTGATGGTTTTCCACCGAAAAGAAGCATTGATCATTGTATGGATCTAATCCCTGGAGCTAGTTTACTAAATAAGGTACCTCTTCAGTTGACACCTATCGAGAATCAAGAATTGAATTGATAGATTCAAGAGTTGTTGGAAAAGGGTTTGATTAGAGAAAGTTTAAGTCATTGTGTAGTACCTGCGGTATTAGCACCAAAGAAGAATGGGGAATGGAGAATGTGTACTGATTCTAGAGAAATCAACAAGATAATAGTGAAGTATAGGTTTCCTATACCGAGATGACATCATGGATAGTTTGACTAGAGCAAAATATTTCACCAAAATTGATTTGAAAAGTGGATATCATCATATCAGAATCAGAGAAGGTGATGAATGGAAAACTGCTTTCAAGACAAAGGAAGGTTTGTATGAGTGGTTGGTTATGCCTTTTGGTTTAACTAATGCACCAAGTACTTTTATGAGGCTGATGAATGAAGTTTTTAAGAAATTCTTGGGTAAGTTTGTAATTGTATATCTAGATGACATTCTGATATTTAGTAAGACCAGAGAAGAACATTTGTTGCATGTTAGACAAGTTTTGCAGAGATTGAAAGAGGAAAAGTTGCTGATAAATCTGAAAAAGTGTTCATTCATGAAAGAAGACATTATGTATTTGGAATTTGTTATTTCAACTATTGGTTTGAAGATGGATCCTAAAAGGGTTGAAGCTATTTTGAATTGGCCTACACCTGAAAATGATAGTGGGGTAAGATCATTACATGGACTAGCAAGTTTTTATAGGAAGTTCATTAGAAATTTTAGTGCAATTTGTAATGCTATGACTAAGACCATGAGGGGAGACAAAAGAGTATTCAAGTGGACACATGGAGCTGATAAAAGTTTTGAGACTGTGAAGCAGAAAGTTGTTGAATTACCTATTTTGGAATTACATGATTTCAGTAAAGTATTTCAAGTAGAATGTGATGCAAGTGGAAGTGCAATTGGAGATGTGTTGAGTCAAGAAGGTAAACCTATTGCTTTCTTTAGTAAAAATTTGAATGATGCTAGAAGGAAATATTCTCTGTATGATCAAGAGTTCTATGCTATTGTTCAAGCACTAAAGAAATGGAAACATTATTTGATGCCGAGTGAATTTGTGTTGTATACTAATCATAAGGCTTTACAGTATTTGGGTAGTCAGAATAAGTTGAATTAGAGACATCTGAAATGGGTTGAGTATCTACAGAGTTACACATTTGTGATAAAACATAAGAGTGGATTCACTAACCAAGTTGCTAATGCATTAAGTAAAAGGAGATCTTTGATGACCGAAATGAAAATTCAAGTTTTTGGTTTTGATGAGATGAAAGATTCTTATGAGAATGATCCTAATTTTTCTGAGCCATGGAGAAAGTGTAGAGCACCTATACAAGATCAACAAGATACTAAATGGGATGAATATATTATTCAGGAAGGTATGTTATTCAAAGGTATCTAGTTGTGTATACCAAGAGGATTAATGAGAACTAATTTGATAAAAGAAAAGCGTAGTAGTGGTTTGGCTGGACATTTTCGCATTGATAAAACATGGAATTTTTTGAAGGAAAAGTACTTTTGGCCACAGTTTTATAAAGATGTTTAGAAATTTGTGAAAAGTTGTGGAATTTGTCAAGTTGCAAAAGGAGTAAGTCAGAATACTGGTTTGCATGTACTGATTGTTGTACCTGAGAAACCTTGGATTGACATCAGTATAGATTTTATTCTTGGCCTACCAAAGATAGTAAGAGGTAATGATTTGATATTTGTTGTTGTGGATAGATTTTCTAAGATGGCACATTTTATACCATGTAGAAAAACATTAGATGTAGTACATGTATCAGATCTTTTCTTTAAAGAAATTATGAGATTGCATGGGTTACCAAGGAGTATTATCTCTGACCGAGACAGTAAATTTGTTGGATGCTTTTGGAAGACCCTTTGGAAATTTTTTGGCACTGAGCTAAAATATAGTTCTACATTTCACCCACAAACTAATGGACAAACAAAGGTTGTGAACAGAAGTTTTGGTAATCTTTTGAGATGTTTAGTTAGAGATACACTGAGTAGTTGGGATTCTGTGTTAGCACAAGTAGAGTTTGTATACAATAATTTAGTGAATAGGAGTACTGGAAAGACACCATTTGAGATTGTGAATGGCACACAACCAAGGGGTATATCTAATTTAAGAGACATTGATGATGAGAACAAAAGGAGTGTAGAAGGAGTGAAATTTGCTGAATACATGAAGACATTGCATGAAGATGCGAAACTGAAACTGGAAGAGAGTAATCAGAAATACAAAGAAAGAGCTAATAAATCTAGAAAACATAAGGATTTTGATATTGGTGATGAAGTGATGGTTCATTTGAAAAAAGGTTGATTTCCTATTGGCACATATGGAAAGCTAAAAATGAAGAAATTTGGACCTTGCAAGATTTTGAAGAAATTTGACAGTGGAAATGCATATGAGATAGAGTTAACTGATGATATGGACATATCACCTATTTTCAACATTGTTGACTTGTATGAATATCATGAATCTGATGAAGAAATGACAGTACCGATAGAGTATCCTAAGAAGCAGAATGAAGAAGTGGAGTAGATTTTGAAAGAAAGAGTTGGCATGAGTATAAGGGGAAAATAGTATATGGAATATCTAGTAAACTAGAAGAATAGACTAATGGAGGATAGCTAATGGATTTCACAATCTAAGTTGGATGTAGCTCAGATCATACCTGCTAAATGATTCTGAGAATCATTTCAAAATAACCCCAGAAGTCTAATGCAAGAGCATCTTGGGTTCTTGGCAATCCTATGTCACCAAAAATATATTTGAAGTTTTCTATGTTTCTTAGTTTCTCTTTGGCCGAGTTGATCAGTTTCCTTTGGTTGCTGAGTTTGGTTGGTTATCTCCTAGGTGGTCGGTTATTTCTCTGGCGCTCAATGTTGCTTATCTGTTGCTCAGTCATCCTTTCTTGTCGAGTAGTTTATTTTGAGTTCTTGTTGGGATGACCTGTGCATTTATTATGGGTCACAAATTTAATGTTAGAATCCTTCATTGGGAGGCATGTGGTCTATTAGCACTTAAACCTGTAGATGGTTGAAATATTCAAAAAAATTTACTAAACTATTGACTCATGCATTCCCAACAGCTACATCCAGCACAATTTAAATGCTAAGGTACTAAGGCTTTGAGCCTTCTTCACTTTGAGTGTAAAACTCAGGTGGGTTTACCTTTCAATTGCTTCTACAAAGCATAATAAAATTGATCTATGTGCTCAACATACAAAAAAAAAAGTAAGTTGAGATAGTTTCTTGATAAAATGATGGTGAACAAATGCAAATCAAACTAAACCAGAGCCTTATTCATTGGGTTAGAGTCAAAATTGAACATCCACATAATTGAATTAGCACAAAGATACTAAAATTTAAATAAATTGCCTAACAATTCATTCTCCCAATTCCCAACCCTACCATCAAATTCATGTATAGATTTTCTAATCCCAGAGACCTCCCTGAAGATTTACTCTCTCCTTGAGAAAAACTTTAGTTCAACCCCTATATTCACCTTGTGAATAACACATTAAAAGCCTTACTAATTAATATATAATAAATTCAAAGCATCCATACACAAAGACAATCAGAGACAGCAACAAAACTTCAGTATACTTATATTATTCTTCAACTGTATCCATTACAATTTTAACAAAAACTTCCAAGAAGCCAAATTATGTATTCAGTCTTTCTTTTACAAAAACTTCCACCACCTCCAAAAAGAGTAAAAACTTTCTACTTATACTTCTAGCCATCTTGGAATCCTTGGGAGGATGCAACAAGCTTTAGATGGCTAGGAAAATGACTGGTACTATAGACAAAAAGTACAAAACATAATGATAGTGACTAGAAAAGAAGAAAGTAGTTCACAACTATTAGCATCTTCATAGGTGGCACCTTTGTATGGAGATATTTCAGAGTAGTTACTTTGATTTGTAGCATGAATGATGACCACCAATACAGGTTAACTTACATCATCCCTTGTTTAAAACATGCTCTCCCTCAAATTCTGGATCAAGTGCCATGTGCACTTTAATCTTCTTCTTCTTCCATCATTAGGACAACTGGTTTCTTCTTTTTCTTCTTTGTCATTTTGTCCCATGCTACCAAATCATCATTAGATGGCCAATTGTAAGCCTGTAGTTCTTGTAGTGACTTGATTTGTTGGTCCCACATGGAATCAGTTATACCTTCAGCTTATGCCACAAATCGAATGCAATCACTTTCAACTTTAAATAAACTATCAATTATACTATTGCATCCTTCCAAGTCTAAGGCATTGTCACTATTAAGGAAAGCATCTTGTTTAATTACCAACTGATCCATTTATGTCTTCCATTCATCTATACTAACTACATTTCCATCATTATCATGCACTAAAGGCAAGTATTTACTATAATCCTTATCAAACATAGCCAACTTGGCTCTTATCTAGTTATACTTTCCTTTAAAAAACTTTGAGATAGCACTCACCAAACCAATCCTTTCAAATACTTCTGACACTATCTCAGGGATATCAGGCCTATACTCTTGTAAACCATCAATTTTTTCAAACAATAAGCTCCTCACTGACCATACACTGTACAGTGGCTCCAAAGTGACTAACAACTCATTCACCTTATCATTGGCTTTGTACAATAGACTAACTACTTGATGGATTGGCTTCATCTTCTCCTTTATTTTGTTCTTCCTATATTGCACAATTTTTGCTATAGTATCCAAGGAAGCATCCAATCTTATTTTCTCTAAGTCCTCAGTAGGCTTGTCAGGAATTTCTATATTTGTCTGAGGAGGAGGCTCAATTTGCAAATCAAGGGGAGGAGCTACCTTTGAGGCTTCCTCAAGCTTCACGTTTAAATCCTTGATCTTATCTTCCAATTTCTTAACCATCATAAGTTGTAGATCCCTGTCCTTTTCTACTTTCATTGATTTTTCAAACAATTTATCATACCTTTCTAACAGATGGATAGTTTTAGCTTCATTAAGGTGGGCAAGGTGTACAACTGCCTTTGACACCTCAAGATTAGTAGTATTTGGCACAGTCCAAACTATCTTATCTCCCTCCATCTAATCTTCTATGCTTACCAAAGATGGATTCTGAGTTCTTGGAGCTAGAGACCATAAAGCAACTTCTTGGGACTTAGGGTCATAGCCAATTCCCCTAATCATATCATCAATCTAGACCTCATAGGACAAAATACCCTCAGGATGCTTTCTAATTTGATCTATAATGAAGGCAGATGTCAAGTCCCATCTAGGAGTTATAAGCGTACCACTTGACTTAACCATTTCTCTAGCCTCTTCTACAATGATTCTTTCATGACTGGGATCATATGATGTTAAGCCCCTCATTGTCTTTTCACTTAGCTACATACCCTTGGATGGGGATTTCTTCACTTCCTCATGTTTCCTCCAAATGAGGAAATCTCTAAATTCCTTACTCTTTATGAACTACTCATCATTAAGAAACTCTTCTTGATAGAGTTCCCTTTCATCTTTTCCTCATAATAAGGACAAATCCCCTTCTTCTTTTGTTACAATCTTCTTGCCATCCCTAATGGCCTTTCTTATTTGATGGTGATAAGCCCTATTACTAGGTGCAAGAGCTGAAGCAATGTCAATTATCTTCTTTTTCCTTCTCTCCTTTGAGGGCTCACCAACCTCAAGTTTTTGCTTTTTCAAAGGTGGCTCAGAAGTAGCCCCTTCCTCCTATTGATCGTGAGTCAAATCAATTGTTGGCACATCCTCTCCCTAAGGTGGGCTACTACCCTCTTGAGACTCATCAGTGTATTCCTTAGGTTCAGAGGTTGAATAATCCCTTGGGACATCCAACTTTTCCTCTAGAAAATCTTCTAACCAATTAGATAGGGTGCCATGCATCTCTACCATTTTCTCCATTCTTTGTAGAAATGGGAGCTCAGGGAAATAAACACCAAAAGGAATACCAGCCCTCTTAAGCCTTTTCTCAATATCAAGAAACTCAAAATATTTGTTCCACCTCTACCTAGATTCATCAAAATCTAAGATGTTTCTTATCACATCTTCTTCATCCAGTTCCTCATGCTCCTTAATTGACCCAATGTTTGGAATCAGAGTCATCCTAGCTGTCTTGATGAAACCCTTAGAGTCCACATACTTGCAAGTGGCTTAACACATCTTGAAATGATTTAACCAAATGCTGACCTTATCCAAAGCCCTTTTTCCAATTAAGAAACTGCCCATTCTAAACTTCCTTGGTGTGAAAGTTCCCTTTCTATGAGGTGCAAGGTGCTCTTTGTCAGTCCACATCAATTTCCATATAAATTCCATCATGGCAACTCAAGGAGGCCCATATCTAGGTAACAAATGTGGGGGTTGAGGGAAACCCTAAACCCTAATAATTGTGTGACTATCCCCAAGGTATAAATCACCCCAATTGTGATTTCCTACCCACTTATCATCAAACTGCATTGGCCCTAGCAATCTTAAGACCTTTGTTGATAATCTTACAACATCTGTACCCAACACTCCAAGAACCAAATGAACAAAGTAATTCTAAAAAATGGAGAAATTACAGTCATTGGAAGTGTAATTCCAAGCCCTCAACCAGTATTGTAATGGGTTTGGTTGGTCATTAAAAGTAGTCCTCAACCTTAACATCCTAGCATCAAAGGAATTAACATGGTGGAATAAAATCAAGTGCATGAGAAGGGAATAATGCAAAAACTTGATAGGTCTTTTATTTTCTTTGATAGATATCAAACCCTCATGAATCCTATCGATTACATACTAGATGTAATCATAGTCCATGTTTGAGTGAGAGTTCTGAATATCTAAAATTATCATTAACAACTCGACAGGCATTTTTTCCTCATCCCCATCTATTCCTAAAACCCTACACAACCCATGACACAAGAATTTCATATAATTGCACAAGGATGAAAATAGATAAGGGACATTCATTTTTGTAGGAAGAGGGGAAATGTACTTTCCTTACTTGGGCATGTTCTTAACAATTTGACTCTTAAAAGACCCAATATTACTCGCATACCTATTTCTCTCTTTTTTTAGGTCAATCTCAGTGGAAGAAGAAGCATAAAAGTCAAAAGTCTTCATGAAAGAGCCCCTATTTAAGGTAAGGAAAATAGACTGGTCTTCTCGCCTAATAGTTTTTGAAATGGGGTCATAAAGCCTTGCTAACATAATAACCAGGTCAACATCAAGGAAAACATCAGGCATAATCAACTTGGCCATGCCTAGAGCCCAAGCATTACAAATTGGAATTGCTTTATGCCTATTATTATAAAAATATGTGAAGATAGTGTAACTTGATCCTTAAGGCGTGATAGGATCTCTGCACTTGTCCATAAGATCTTCAAAGGTTGTGTCAATGGCCTTCTTATTTTTGTTTGAACCAGGTAGTAGCTTCACAAACTCATCAAAATAATTCGGCTTTCCTTTGTCTTCTCCACTCTACTCTTTTGCACCTCCACTAGAAGACGTAGCACTCACTTCTGGATGACTCATTCTGGAATCTGCAAACCCATGAAACATAACACTTTAACCACGATCACATCTGGAGAATTGGTGAATAGTGAACTCTCTTATTCTCTGAAAGCCAAGATTAGCTCTAGCTTCATCTCAAGATTCAACAAACAAAGTTACCTCACATTCTCTAAAAGAAATACTTAATCATAGTCAGGCTTCGAGATTGAGTGAATAATAGCTATCTCCAATTCGCTAAATAATTTTCATACCATAGGTTACATCTTGAGATTACGCGCCGACCGTTGATCTTGAACACAATTAGTGGTTGTCACTGAATCACCCAAAGACTTTGACCATCACATTTTTATTATGAGAATCAATGACCATTGAAAGCACACTTAACTTTGCTTTTCTCACCAAGTTGCTGAATACTTTGGAGCTTCACTAACTAACTCTAAGATCCCGTGAACACTTCACTCACTTAATCACTAAATAACTTAGGGCACTACCATCCTTTCTTGAGATTAAGAGACAAGATTAAACTTTTAACCTTCACCAAATTTCTTTTCCAAAGCCCCCATACTAAAAGATTATGAAAATGTTACTTAGTCATGAAATCGCCAAATGATTTTGAGTAGAACCTAGTCTTTGTGAGATTAAAATGTGACCGCCAGATGAAGAGACAATCAATGGCATTCCCTGGGTCACTAGAAAATCTTGAACTTAGCTGCTCTATTTAGAGAACAAGAGATAACTACCACACCAAGTCACCAAATGATTTTGAGAAACTACCAAAGATCAAGCAAAAAGGAGATTATGCAGTCGCTGAATTGCTGGATGATTACATTAACTGTGACATGAATTGGGAGATTTAACGACTAAAGTAAACTTAACCAAAGGACTCACCATAGTCACCAATTCACTAAAAGACTTAAGGATAAGGAAATACATTGCATGATTCAATGAAGGCAAGGAAAATACCACGTACAGAAAGGGAAACTTAAGTGACCCGAAAAGTAATGCGCAAATATAAAGACTAGGGCTCACTCAATACCAACCAAGGAATTAACCATTTTAAGGAAAAAAGTGTCTAAGGAAAGGTTTTTACAACATAAATAAAATAAATTTAAGGGATTCAAAAATCCTAAACCAAACAAAGACATAGGCCAGGACAATAAAACAAGATCAGGAACAAAAAACCTCAAAAACCCAAAATATACCCAGCAGTGGCTCTATCTAAGGATGCTTGAATGCATGTTCATAGAAAGAAATCATGAATCTCTTGGAGGAAAACCACAAAACCCTAACCTAAAATAGGAAAACAAACACATGTATACATATATATAGAACTACTATGCATGGAAAGATAGAATCAATTGAAGAAATATTTCAGGAATTGTCCATGCACTGGCAATTCCTATTCCTCACCATCCAAATTCCTCAAGAAGTATGAATCCTTTCCATGAATTTGATGAATAATGAAAGGCCCTTGTGTGTGTGAATTTTTTACCTGTTCTGTAGACACAACACTTTAGTAAAACATTAGAGGTTAGTTGAAATGAAAGCTGCAATGAATTGAAAGCTAAACTAACCAGGTGATTTACTGCCTTCTAATAGGTGTGAGTATGATGTTCTTAGATTGTATCGAGATCAGTGACCTTGACAACACCTAAATGAAGGATTTGAATGCAAAACTGATATAAAATATGAATGCAATTAATCTATTTTTTTTTAATTTTCTATGCAATGATATGATCAAAACTGATATGAATCTAGAATTTAAGATGAAATTGATATGCAATGAATTGATCTAAGATGAATTCTAAATGATATGAAATAATCAAAAACAAGAATGATCTCACCATACCTTGGATTCACAAAGATGATTCTTTAGTCTCCAATTTGATAGCATGAGGATGTAAAAATATGAGATGAATTGAGATGCACTAAAGCCTTAATTTATAGAAATTTAGGGCTTTGGAGGTGCATGGGAAAAAGCCATAAATCACTCAAATAACTCAGGTTGATTTTTGATGTGCCAATGTGCCAATGTGCCTTAGGTTATGACTTTGATGTCAATTTTGTTTGAATTGTTGATGTAGAAGATTAATGAGCTTATAGCCCATTTTTAGGGTATTACATTTTGCCCCTCTTTGAATTGTTGTGCCAAGCGCAGTGGTTCAAAGATAGTCTGTGTATGATGAAGAATCTGATGTTTTAAATTGATATTGATATGAGATAAGAATTGATTGAAAGATTTGATATGAAGATAATAGGTCCTGAATGACCAAAGATAATGTTAACTATAATAGCAATGAACCAATGAAACAAAAGCATCAAAACGCCTGATTCTGAACCTTATGATTGTGAAGAAGTGAGTGACCAATTCCAAACTCGATTGTCCTTAGAAGAATCACATAGGTATCACATTTGAACCCTTTAGTTACCAAAGAACCAAGGAAATAACACATTTGAACCAATAGTTGCATAAACTGATACAATTTACAAGATTAGGAGAATACTAGATTGATATGGATCTCGATGAATCTGATATGCCCCGAGCGATGATTGATTTTCCCCAAGCGGTGAGGTCTTTTGATGAATCAACAATTAGACATGGTTGTTGTCTTGATTACTGAGGAAATATATGATTTTAGCTTTAGATTATAGACTTTGAATGATATGCAATACCATGCCCCCTTCGGGATTAAAATTGAAATCTAACAAGAAAAGTCAATGTTGAATAGTTCAAAAGCATGTTAATTGATTTGAGAAATGGTTATACACGTTCAAAAATGCATTTTGCATCATTTAGAGGTCTAGAAGACCAAGTTTGACTAGGTTTGACCATGAGTTGACCATGATTGACCAAGTTGAAATTTTGATAGTTTGATGTAAGATAATCAGTTAAGTTGAATACTGGATTTATGTGATGATGGAAGGTCAATTATGCAAGCAGTAGACAATATGAATGATCTCAGATTTCAATTTTGATCCTGAAAAAGGATTCTACTTGTTGTTTCATTGGAGGAACCTTCATGTGAGATTCGGCTCTTGTTAGATTTGAAGATGTGATTTGAAGAATCGTTTAAGCATTGAAGCTCGTTTAATCATTGTGAGATCATACAAAGATGAAAAATGAAACGCAGAATGAAATGCAACCTAAGACCTAGGACCTACTCACTGATCATATGTCAATTTTTTATCATCATTGAACTTTTAGGTAATTGGATAAATCAATACAATGCCCACTAGCTATGAAACCATAGACATATGAATATTGATTTGTATGCGCAAGAATCAATACAACACCCACTGGTCAACAACCATGGATATATGAATATTGATTTTATTTTAGAATGTCAGATTAGATATAAGCACCAAGGCATAAATACCAAGATGACCTGAATATCATATCCATTTTGATATAGCAATTTGTATAAGCATCAAAACATAAACGTTGTGATGACCACAATAGGCCTTGTGTGACAAACACATCAAACAGTCAAGAGATCATTCTAAATCCAATGTGAATTACCCGTAGTGACCCTTTATCATTCACATCCTTAGGTAAGATCATATTTCACAGTAGGAGAAAGAACTCACTCAAAAAGACAATAGTTAGATCAAACTTCCTTGAAATTTCTAGGTATCAATGGTTGAGGTATGCATGGCTATCCAATTTGAGATAGAGGCTCTTACAGTCAGACACCATTTCAATCCAGAATTTCCAAAGTTGTTGGATTTTCACATACAAGCAGAAGACAAAGAAAAGATTATGCCCCTAGTCATTACTCTCTAAATCCTATAAAGGACATCATCGAAGAGCTCGAAGGGACACAATATGCAAAAATCTCAATGTGAATCAGTAAGCATACAAGGAGATAAAAGCATGTAAAAAGCATAGATTGTTTTCAGTTTGTGTTTGATATTTGTTGTAGATGCAAAATCCTTTTTGGAGACAAGACTGATTGACTGACTCAAATGCAGCTTCAAAGGACTCTGATTGGATATGATACATCTAAGATACATTAGAGGCCATAGGCTATGACTTTGATCACCCCCAAGTTTGAACATTGATAGGATACAGATGCTTGAGCTGATTGGTGTACAAACCGAAAATAGGAATGCAGAAACAAACTAGGAGATATGTAAAAACTAAAGCAAGACTAAAAGTTGGGAAAGACCAAGATTGCACTGATAGATAGAGCATTTTGAAACTAGTGGCACTCGTTTGCTGGGTTTTCACCATCTTGGCAGAGATTCTATTTTTGCTACCAAGGCACCTGTTTCCAAGTTTTCACCAAGGCACTTTTTCTTTTTCTCTTTTTTTGTATTTTTCATTTTTTCAATTTTTTTTGTACTTTTATTTTTTATTTTTATTTTTTTGTGAATCATCAAGGCGCCTATTGCTAGGTTTTCACCAAGATGTTCATTTTTTTAGGACTTTTTCCATTTTTTAAGATTTTTTTCAGGACATTTTACCATAGACTGAATGCTTTAGGCATAGAATTTCTTCAGATGGAGAACGTTGATTGGTTCTCGGAGCTGTTCTCCTTCAGTCATTGAGAGTTGATAGGCACCAGAGCCAAAAGTAGTAGTGATTACAAAGGGACCCAGCTATTTGGGTTCAAACTTCCCCTTGCATTCTCGATGTGATTGATTTTTAGGATTTTCTCTCAAGACTATATCACCGACCTGAAATTCTCTATGTTTGACTTTCTTGTTGTAACCTCTAGACATTATCTTCTAATATACTCTGAGATGATCATATGTTGCTTATCTATGCTCATCTAGTAGTTCAAGTTCTTGCAACCTAGACACTATGTAGTCATCATCAGTTACTAGACTATGCATTCTGATTCTTAGTGATGGGATTTCAACCTTAATAGGTAGTATTGCTTCAGACCCATAAACTAAAGCAAAAGGTGTAGCCCCTGTAGGTAATCTGATACTTGTTCTGTAGGCCCAGAGAGCTGGATTGATCATGAGATACTAGTCTCTTCCTATTTTATTAACTGTTCGGTGTAAGATTTTCAATAGATTCTTATTAGAAGCCTCTACTTGTCCATTCCCTTGGGGATAGTAGATAGAAGACCAATGTTGTGTGATCTTGAATTTGGCACATAGATCATTTAGGTCTTTGTTCTTGAATTGGCCACCATTATCTATGATTATGGAATGAGGTATCCCATATCTGCATATGATATAGTTCGATATGAACATAGATATTTTCTTTCCAGTTGCTTGTGTTAAAGGGACTACTTCTACCCATTTTGTAAAATAATTTGTAGCTATGATTATATGGGTATGTCCATTAGAAGAATGAGGATGTATAGATCCTATAAGATCAAATGCCCATTGGTGAAAAGGCCATTGTGTAGTAAAGGGAATTAAATCTCTCCCTAGAGCATGAATTAAGTTTCCGTGCACTTGGCATTTTTTATAGTTCTTAGCAAACTTGTAGACTCTTTCTCCATTCCAGGCCAATAGTACCCAGCCCTAATAAGTTTTTGAGCTAGTGTTAAACCATTCAAGTGTGACCCACAAATACCATCATGGACTTCCTCTAATGCAAGTTGAGACTCTTCCCATTCTAAACATATAAGTAGTGTACCATCTAGACCTCATTTGTACAGATTGTGACCAATGATGACATATCAGGAGGCATTTCAGATAAGGTATCTCTTTTCATGGTGGTTGAAGGTATCGGGAATGATTTGGTCTTGGAGATAGGAAAATAGGTTTTTGTATTTGGATGAATCATGACCAACAAAAGTGTAGATCATGCGGGTTTCAGGGGAATCATATGCACGATAAGATAGTGCTTCCACTAGGAACTCGTATCGTAGCTCATGTTCAGGCTACTATAATAAAGTAGATAATGTTTCCATTGCATCGAAAGCCTTATTCTCCATTCTAGGAATTTTCTCAAATGTGATAGATATGAAATACTTCTTTAAATTATCTACCATTCTCTTGTAAGGAATGAGCTTTTCATCTTTAGTTTGGTACACATCATTGACTTGATGAATAACAAGTTGAGAGTCTCCATGAATGTGTAGCTCTGTTACTCTCCATTCAATTGCTATTTTCATACCATTCAAAAGGGCTTCATATTCTACAATATTGTTTGTGTAAGGAAACTTTTCTAAATGTTTTTGGGATTGAGTATCCTTGAGGAGTTATGAATAATATGCCTGCCCCAGATCCATTCTTTGTATAGGAGCCATCAAAGAATAACTGCCATTCTCTAGAAGAAAGAGTCATGATAGAGGAATCTAAAAATTCCATTTACATTGGTGTATCATCAATCATAGGTGCATCTGCTAATTGATCAGCAATAACTTGTCCCTTGATAGCCTTTCATTCCACATATTCAATGTCAAATTCACTTAAGAGCATGACCCATTTAGCTAATCTACCTGTGAGGGCAGCTTTGCTTAGAAGGTACTTGAGTGGATCAATCTTAGCTACCAAATGTGTGGTATGAGCTAACATGTAATGTCTTAGTTTCTGTGATGCAAAGATCATGGCTAGACAAGCTTTCTCAATCATTGAATAGTTCTTCTCATATGCAACCAATGTTCTACTGATATAGTATATAGCTCTTTCCTTTTTGTTCTCATCATGCTATGCTAGCAATGCCCCCAATGATGTATCTCTAGTGGAGACATATAAGATCAATGGCTTCCCATGAATAGGAGGCATCAAGATAGGAGGATTTGATAGATACTTCTTGATATGGTTAAAGTTGTTCTCACATTCTTCATTCCATGCAAAGGTCACACCTCTATGTAATGATTTTGTAAAAGTTTGTGATATATCAGTAAGCTATGATATGAATCTTCTGATAGATTTTACTCTCCCTTGTAAGGTTCTCATTTGATTGATATTCTTGGGAGGTTTCATCTCTATTATAGCCTTGACTTCAACTAGATCAACTTCAATGCCCTTCTTTGAAAATATGTATCCTAAGAGCTTTCCAGAAGTGACACCAAAAGCACACTTCTTAGGATTTAGTCAGAGACTAAACTTTTCCATTCTATCTAGGATCATGCTCAAGTCCTTTAGATGTTCAGTTCTAATCATAGATTTTGCTAAATTATCATCAACATAATCTTCCATAGTTCGATGCATCATGTCATGGAAAATAGATGTCATGGCTCTTTGATATGTAGCACCAACATTTTTAAGCCCAAATGGCATGACATTCCAATAGAAGGTACCCCATGCACATGTGAAAGTAGTTTTCTCTTGATCCTCTAGAGCAAATTTTATTTGGTTATATCCAAAGAAACCATCCATTAAGGAATACATCTCAAAACCTGCAGTCATGTCCACTATCATATCAATGTTAGGTAGTGGAAAATCATCCTTAGGGCATGCTCTATTCACATCTCTAAAGTCTATGCACACCCTGATTGAACCATATGGTTTAGAAATAGGTACAATATTGGAGATCCACTCTACATAGTCACTAACTCAGATGAATCCAACTTTTAGGAGCTTCTCTAATTCAGCTTTTACCAAGAGTGCAACGTGAGGATGCATCTTTCTCAACTTTTGCTTGACAGGTTTTATATTAGGAGCTATAGATAAATGGTGCATGATAAGATTAGGATCCAACCCTGGCATATCTGAGTATTTCCATGAAAAGTTGATCTTTTTCTCTATTAGGAATGTAGTAAATTTTTGCTTCTCTTCTTCTGATAATGATTGTGCTACATGTACCAATTGTGGTTCCTCTGTTGTACCCAAATTGACAGATTGAGTGGGCTCAATTAGAACTGGAGTTCTATCCTATAAATGACTTGGAAGGACATCAAATATCTCATCCTTAGGCACCTCAAAGAGGTTTTCACCTTTGGATATGTCTTTTATTTTTACTTTTGTAGGTTCTGAGACTGCCACAAAGTGGTTTTCACCCTCAGAACTCCTTTTCTTTTTCTTTTTATTCTTATTTTTTTGACTGAGATATTTGATGTCTGACTCCATCATGCTAACACTTGGTTCACTGATGGAAGTACTCATAGGCTCAACTGCATTGAGGTAGCAAGCAAGGGCATAGTCATTGGGAAAGGTGTAAACACCATGGCTCAAATTTGTGGAGGTTTGATCAATAAGGTCTGGATATTGGATAGTCAAAGTGGGGAAAGATTAAGAGATAGTGTTTACAGATATGGATCTGTCATCATTGGTCCTAACATGACGCTTGAGTTCAAAGGTGATATTACAACTTAAGACATTCAATTCATGAATAGGCTCAATGTCATCATTAGAGTCCAATTCAGCCATAGGTGGATCAAACTCGATAGGTTCATCATTTCGCTCTAGACTTACGTTGGGATTAGGTGCATATTGGTGAATAACATCAACATGTTTCTCTATAATAAGCTCATCCGGTTCTGTAATGGCTCCCCATTCATAGTCATTTGATTCGGCCTCTGATTCAGGATCTCTACGAAATCTTAGAACATGAGTAAAGTCAAGGTGAATACCCCAAGAAGGGTTACGCTCAGTTTCTGATTTGAATTCATACTCATGGGAATCCATTTCAGAATAACTACCACCTTCTTCTTCTTGATTATTTTCAAGATTAGCTAGTTCTTGATCATCTTTATCATCAAGAAGGTCTTTGATCTCTTTAGGCAATTTTTCATAGGGGATGAGTTCTGAGCTGTCTAAATGACTATCTGATGGTTCTGTTTCTTCTTTCTTAAGAAGATGTTCTCCTGGTGTGATCTACTCTATCACATGAGAATAATTACCTTTAAGGTGGAAGGGTTTCTTTTTAAATCCTAAGCCAACTTTGTCTTTATTTTCTCTACCAGTATGTGGGAGAGGTGCCACAAGACCTTTTCCTCTGACTCCTAGAGGTCCTTTACTTGAATATCCCATCTTGGCTATTAATTTATCTCCTGGGCCATATGACTTAGAAGAATCTTTGGATACTGTAGAATCATGATTTTGGACAACTGAGGATTCGGGTTCATCTTTGTATAGCCATGATAGCACAGCTTCATCCTCTTCAAACTCTTGCTTGGATACTTGTTTTGCTACAAAATTCTTTTTATATGCTTCAAGAGGCTCCTTAGGTTCGGGCTTGGATTGTTTCAAAGATTGTCCATAAGACTTAGGTGAGATAGGGAGAGATTTCAAAGATAAGAATGGCTCTATAGTATATTCTCCCATACTATTTTCTTTGATATTAACCTCTTTTGCAAGATCTTCCATTTTAGATGTGGATGCCTCTTTAGTTGATTCAATGGAAGATTCTCTATTATTAGGCACAAGCTTATCTACACTTTCCTTCAATGTATTGCAAGTTGTATTCAAATCTGTGGGGATAGTAACCTCTACTCCTTCATAAGTAAACTTCAAACATTGATGGTATGTAGAAGGAATAGCTTTCATTTCATGTATCTGTGGTCTCCCTAGGATGATGTTGTAGGCCAAAGGTAGATCAAGCACTTGACAGATGGTATCTTTGATAACTAGACCCACTCAAATGGGTAAGACAATGGTGCCTTTAGAAGATCTTTCTCATTCATCATAGGCTTTGATAATTATTTTCTTTCTAGGATCAATAGCCAATTTTGAAAATCCCAATTGTGTGATCAAACTGTAAGAACAAATGTTTAGGCCCGCACCTCCATCTATCAACACATGTTTGACTCTACAATTTTGGATCAAGACTTCTATATGCAAAGGCTGATTATGTAGGTGACTCAAGGAGTTGTCATCTTCCTCTAAAAAGGAGATATATTGTGAAGATGTAAGATGTCCAACCATAGTTTGGAACCTGTCTAAATCAAGGTCATCAGGAACATTGGAACTGAGAAAAGCTTTGTCTAGTATGGCTCTATGAGCTGGGGATATTCAAAGCAACTCAAATATAGAGATTTTGGCATTAGTGTGCTAGATTTTTTGGACAATGCTATAAGATGTTGGCCTTGTATCTTTAGAATTGGAAGATTTAGAAACAACCTTATGTTTGGAAGCGAAAGAAAGATTGAAGGGTATCTTAGGGACATTAGATGAATCTGGGATTTGTCCTTTCAAATGTGCTTGAGCTTGTGATCAAGTAACTACATTAGTTGAGGAATGATCTCTTTCTCTTTGTACAATTGTGATGACATTGCAACTTTTAGAGAGACATGGTTCAACCATATTGATGATAGCATTATTTCTAGGGTATGCATAGTTGACTTTTGCCCCCATATTACGCTAAGAAGTTGAAACTCCTTGACCATGTTGTGGAAATGGTTCTATAAATGTCATATGATCATTATTTCTCATAGGATTGTCAACTATGATGTCTCCATTATCGATTAGATCTTGAATGGTGTGTTTCAACCGTAAGTAGTTACTAGTTTTGTGACCTTTACCTTGATGGAAATCACAGAATTCATTTTCTTTCCACCAATGTGGCTTAGGGTCTGGATCAGATTGTTGGATTGCTGGAAAAGAGATGATGTTATCAACTAGTAGAGTTCTCATAGCTGATTCTAAAGATTCTCCAAGAGGAGTGAACTTTTTCTTTTTATCCCAAGATTTGTATTCTGGCTTCTTTTGGAATGGTTTGGATGAATTTTGTTCTGAAGCTTTAATGGCTTGGGAAGCAAGAGTTAGGTTGTAGGCTATTGCCTTTGATGGGGCATGGATCATGTCAATAATGACATCTATGATGATTCCTTTGTTCTTGTTCCAATTTGTGTTCTTATCTTTGGAACTAGATCCAGATTCATACTTGTCTTTTTGAAGTGTGATTTCTCCTTCTTTCACAAGCACTTTTTTTATTTTGATAGCATTGTCCACCATCTTATCAAAAGATGTATGATCTTGCATTTTTAGAGGATAATTGATTTTTGGAACAAGGTTATTGATGAAGATTTCCATTTTTTCTATTTCTGGAATAGGTCTGGCATATAGAGACAACTTCTTCCTCCATCTCTTAAGAAATGTTAAGAATGGTTCCCCTGGATATTGCTTGAGATTATAGATATCAATCATGGTGACTGGATGTTGAATGTTGTAGGAGTATTGTTGATAGAATAATTTGATCAACTCATCAAAAATTTTGATAGTAGAAGGCAATCTAGAGAACCAATGAATGGCCGCTCCACCTAGAAATCGAGGTAAGAGGCACATTAGATAGGTCGGTTCAAGCATGAACTCCATAGATTGTGTACAGAATTCTCTGACATGATCTTGAGGATCTGAGTGTCCATCATACTTATCATACTTAGGCATCTCCACTCTTTTTTGGAATGGTGGCATGTACAAGTCTTTGTCAAATGGAAAAGGACATAGGGCCTCCATGGAGAACTCCTTGGGTTCCTTTTCTTTGTCAAGATTATTAAGCTTGACTTGCATGGCATGCATCTATTTCATCATAGCTGTGAGTGGATTTTCTTCCTCATGTGTAATGATATCTTCAACATTAAATTTGGGAGGAAGTTTAGCTCCTTGATGAGCCAATTGTAAAAAGTATGCCTCTCTGTCTTCTTTCAAGAAATGCTTCATCATTCATTTGAAGTTATCATCATTTTGATATTGAGCAATTTCTTTAGGTGTGGGTTCCTGATCTCCACCATGTTGAGATTGAGCTCTTTGAGAGCCAAATTTTGTCCCTGCTTGAGATATGGTCAGAGTTTGTGGACTTCCTAGAATAGATTGATGTGGGGTTTGTTGGGGACTTCTGTGAGTTGATGAAGGAGGAATGTAACCAGTTTTTAATCGAAGGTTGCTAGTATCGTCATCTTCGTAAAGACCAGAATCACAGAGTTGCTCAAAAGTTGGACCTATGTGAGTCAAAGGTAAAGTATGAGATATTTTCCTAGATTTCTTGTGGGAGGAAGCTCTAGTTTCCACCATTAACCTTGGGTGAAGCAAAAGAACAAGATGAAGACAACTAAATAATGAATTGAATCAAGATGATCAGATGATGCAACCTTGTCAAGGTTTGATTGATTGAAGTATAGATATTACTTAGATGAGGGATACTATGCCCTGGATGTATGGGTAGGTTCCCAAAAGATAGCGGACAAGATATCCCAAAAGATAGCGGACAAGATATCACAACACTTAGTCATTTTGATGATTGATTGAAGATTGATAGTTATGACAAGGTTTTGACACAAGATGATAAAGACTCAAATTGATTAAATAGAAGGCTGGATCAGATTCAAAAGACCACTTTGGGATAATGATAGGATTCTCAATAGCTACTACTCTATTCCTGACATAGTGATTTGTTTGACAAATTTTGGAAATAGGCTGAAAAAGCTAAGTATCTGGCAATTCTGACAATTTTCTGACAACTTTTCAAAATTTTCTGAAATGACACTCTGCAGACTCGTTCGACAGTGGGTATGCTTTGAAATGACAGTTGAAAAGATCGTACGACAGTTGCAAAACTCACATGAAATTTGCTAGCAAGATTTGACTTTTTGAATTTGATTGGTAGAAAGACTCATACGACATTGGGTTCTTTACCATATGACAGTTGGGCAGTAATGAAACAACATTTTATAGAAAATCGTATGACTTTTCGACCTCCTGAGATGACTTTTGACTCCAAAAAGGAATTTCACTTCAAATTTTGCAAATTTAGGGTTTTTAGTTTCAGATTGTTTGCAAATTTCAATGTCCAGATTTGAGGATTGTAACAGATTTGTTTGTTTTCAGTAACCAGATAGATAAAAAAGCACGCAAAATAGCAAGCAAGTGATTTTAAGCATGTCTGAAAACAATGAACAAGGGCAAAATAAACCTTGTGCATGAACAATTTAGTGACTTATTTGTGCTAATCCTTCGAAGTACTAATTGTGTATGTTCCAAAAAGTTTTGCATTAACGCACATTCCTAGAAAATGAAAATTTGGCCTCACTAGGGTTTTTAGTAATGGTTTGACTTTGCAACTTTTATGATCCAAAGGGGTGAACTCCAATCCCGGCACACCAGGGTTTTGACACAGTCTAAGAATTTAATCAATCAAGAGCTACTAGGGAGATCTGACAACCCAATAATGAACCACACCTGTGAAGATTTCTTCCACAAGGACATTTATATAGCAGTTGTCACTACCACGGTGAAAATGGCTATTATCGCTTGAGGTTCCATCAATGTGGTTGACCCAATTAAGGGAATGTCCACTACGGTTAACCCTCTCTAAAGGTGACTCATAAGATATACCACATGGAGACTGGTTCCAAATTCAAGGATTTGGGTTTCTGGTACTATCCAAAAAGGAAGTAGAGCATAATCCCCTAGCATTTTCACTTTTAACCCAAACAAAGCAGACAGATTAATCTGACATGCTAAGACCAAGATTATCTCACAAAGATCTATGATGCCAACCCCTTATGATCTATCAACCTCTCTGGAGAGAGAATGTCTCGATCAAAAGTTGAAGACACATGGATCTAGTGGAACGTGAGACTCCCTTAGTATCCTCCCCACCTACAAGGGGTCCTTCATTGAGAAGAGTTTCGCTAGAAACCCACTCTCTCAAGATCCACAAATAGTGTTCATGGGGCCTAATTACTATGTGTAACAAAGATGCTGAAAGAAAAGTATGTTCATTTTTATAGCCCAAATGAAGTCTGTGATAGGAAAGAAATAAAAGTCACTCAAGCTAGACAAATGAGATGTTCATTTTAGATCCAAAATCGAAGTCTTATTAGCTGAGAAGATTACCTTAGGTCCAATGCTCTAAAATCTAGAATTTAGCACACATCCAAAAGTACAAAATCAAGACAAATCAACAACAAACCGTAAGCATTAGAAATCAATAATCTGAAAGTACGGATTCACAAATTTTGTGTCTCTGTAGCAAAATCTCACACGAGACAAGATGTGGTCCTGCACAAGGAAACACTATATCACATGACGATGGATGAAATCTTGTGCAAGGAAGTATGGTCTCACACGACGAAGGATGAAATCTCACGTGAGGAAGTACGGTCTCACACAACAAAAGATGAAGTCTCATGTGAGGAAGTGCTAAAACCAGCAAAACTTCATGTGAAACGATGAAAAATCTGATGCAAGAATCCGTGTAGAGATGTATGGAAGCACAGATAGAAAATTAGAAATTGCAGTTTTGATAGAAAAAAGTGCCAAAAAAAATAAATTATTTTTTGTAGGCAAAAAAGAAACAAAAAATAACGTCCTGTAGAGTATACCAGAACCCTTGAAACCCTTAGCCTCAAAAGATAGAAAATTGATAGAAATGAAGGGAAACCTATTTCAGGGCCCCACGCTAGGTGCCAGAAATGTGTGTGTGAATTTTGTACCTATTCTGTAGACACAACACTTCAATAAAACATTAGAGGTTAGTTAAAATGAAAGTTGCAATGAATTGAAAGCTAAACTAACCAGGCAATTTACTACCTTCTAATAGGTGTGAGTATGATGTTCTTAGATTGTATCGAGATTAGTGACCTTGATGACACCTAAATGAAGGATTTGAATGCAAAACTGATATGAAATATGAATGCAATTAATCTTTTTTTTTTAATTTTCTATGCAATGATATGATCAAAACTGATATGAATATAGAATTTAAGATGAAATTAATATGCAATGAATTGATCTAAGATGAATTCTAAATGATATACAATACTCAAAAACAAGAATGATCTCACAATAGCTTGGATTCGCAAAGATGATTCTTCAGTCTCCAATTCAACAGTGCGAGGATGTAAAAATATGAGATGAATTGAGATGAGCTGAAGCCTTAATTTATAGAAATCCAAGGCTTTGGAGGTGCATGGGAAAAAGCCATAAATCACCCAAGTAACTCAAGTTGATTTTTGATGTGTTGATGTGCCGATGATGTGTCAATGTGCCTTAGGTTAGGACTTTGATTTCAATTTCATTCGAATTGTCGATGTAGAAGATTAATGAGCTTATAGCCCATTTTTGGGGTATTACAGCCCTAACCACAAGGATTCAAACTTTTTATGCTTTCCTTTGTCCTTAGCCCTGGCATTCCACTACAAAACCATATCATTTGGCTGGAACTTTCTAATAGTAGCTCTTTTGTCAAAGAGATATTTCATTTTCTATTGTACTTTTACATTCTCCTTTTGTCCCTCTCTTCTAATCTCATCCAACTCTACTAGTTGAATCATTCTATCCTGCAATGGATCACTGACTTCCATGTCTTCTTCTCTTATGAACTAGTAAATAGGAAACAAATTGTTCATAGGAAGCCTAGACTTTACACCATACACCATTTCAAAAGGAGACTTGCATGTTTCTTTCTTTTCATTAATTCTATCAGCCCATAATGCCAATTTCAATTTCACATGCCACATCCTTTTATTCTTTTCCAAGGTCTTTTTTAGAATTTGCAGAATGCTCTTGTTACTGGATTTTGCTTGTCCATTTTCCTATGGATGGTAAGGGGATGAATATGACATAACTATCCCCATTTCAGTACAAAAATTAGTGAATTCCTGAGACCTAAAACTCATAGCATTATCCATTACTAGTTTCATAAGAACACCAAACCTAGTAACAATGTTATTCATCAAGAATTGAATAACCACTATACTAGTTTCCTTTTTAGTTGGGATGGCCTCTATCCACTTAGTAAAATAATCAGTAGCCACCAAAATGTGACTATGCCCTCCATTGGATTTCTCTGAGAACTCCCCAAAAAAATCCATGCCCCACATAGCAAAAGGGGCCTCTACAACCACAGGGTTCAATAACAAAGCACCTGAAAATTTTAGTTTCTTTGAAAATCTCTAGCATGATTCACATTTTTTGACATATGAGTGAGTATCCTTAAATAAAATTGGCCAGTAATATACAACTCTTAGAATTTTGTGAGCTATAGACCTAGCTGAATGATTCCCTCCACACATCCCAAAGTGCATCTCTTTTAAAACCTTTTCAGACTGATACTTATCTAAATAGAAAAGTAGCATCCCATCATTATCTTTCCAAAATAGATCACCCTATATTAAAACATACCTTTGAGCTTGTAACCTCAAACTCCTCTTTTGATTGTCATTCAAATCTTGTGGACAAGCAACATTCTTGAGAAAATGAACAATATTGGTATACCATGGTTGCATCTCTATACTTGTCACATTTTCCTCACCGATGGCTACATTGTTTACTTGCACAAGGTCCATCTTTTCCTCTATCATGAGCTTAGCAAGTCCCAGACCTCTCATAAGCTTATTTATATGGAGTTCATTGTAAAATTCTTGAATCCTATTGATCCATTTTCACCTCTTCCCAGTATCCTCACTTTGACTCAAAATATCTTTCACAATTGCATGTAGAACATATGAATTTACTTTTGCACATACCAGATAAGGTCTGGAAGCCTTGACCACCTTTACTAGTGCATATGCTTTTTTCTCCATCAAGTCATAATTAAGCTTAGCAGATTGTAGTGATTTACTGAAAAAAGTAATAGGATGCTCAAACCCTTCATCTTTCTGTAACAAAATAGCTGCAATAGTATAAAAAGATGCAAAGGAAAATAGAGAAAATGGTTTTGAATAGTTAGGGGATATTAAGATAGGAGCCTCTTGGATTGCTTGTTTAATCTTTTCAAAGTCTTGCTGAGTCTCATTGCTCCAATCAAACCTAACATCTTTCTTCAAGAGTTTCACAATGGGTTTGACTAATTCAACAAAATTGGCAATAAATCTCCTAAAAAAATTAATTTGTCCTAGAAAAGATTGCACACCTTTAACATTTTTGGGAGGAAGGACATTTTTTATGGCTTCCACTCTTTTGGGATCAATTCTAACCCCTTCTTTAGACACTATGTGACCAAGCAATTTTCCCTCTATTACAGCAAATTGACATTTCTTGGGATTTAGTGAGATGCCAAACTCCAGAGCTTTGACAATAACCTTCTCCAAATGTCTACAATGATCTTCGCTTGCTTAGAATAGGTAGTTAGGTCATCTTGATACACAACCATTAAGACATTGATCAATTCTTTAAAAGTAACATCCATTGCTCTTTGAAAGGTTGCTCCAGCATTCTTCAAGCCAAAAGGCACGCAGACATATACATAAGTTCCCCAAGGGGTAGTGAATGTTGTTTTGAATTGTTCAGACTCTTTGACCAGAACCTAGTTGTATCCTAAAAACCCATCCATCATAGACAATAATTCATAGCCAATTACTCTATGCAACATAGCCTCCATGTTAGGCAATCCATAATTGTCCTTAAGTGATGCAACATTTAAATTCCTAAATTCAACATAGAGTCTAAGTCCCCATTCTTTTTTCTTACTGGTACAAGGTTAGAGACCCAAGAAGAGTGCCTAATAGGCTCAATGATACTAGCATCTCTCAATTTTGTTAATTCAGCCTGCATCTTTGTTGCTAATAAAGGGTTGATAGGTCTTTGTTTCTATCTTAATGGCTTGGCTTCTTCCTTTAAAGGGATTTCATGTTGAAACAGATCAGCTCCATATGTCTTAAGATCATCATAAGACCAAGAAAATACATGCTTGTATCTCTTTAAGAGTCTTATCAAATTCCCTTTGACATCTCTACTCAACCTTTTCTCAATGTACACCATCTGAGGGGAAG
The DNA here is from genome assembly GCA_027943335.1 of Chamaecyparis obtusa. NCBI lineage: Eukaryota > Viridiplantae > Streptophyta > Pinopsida > Cupressales > Cupressaceae > Chamaecyparis > Chamaecyparis obtusa. The sequence continues at coordinate 2,034,336 of BSBK01003862.1, read as the reverse complement.
TTTCAAATCCTAGGTTTATTTCCTCTAAGTATTCCATTTTTGTGTTAGACTTCTGAAACAAGTAACCATCATTTATCTTGAACATTCCTTCTAACTCTACTAACCCCTTTGGTATATGATTTGAGGGAAATTTTACTATCTCATTTCCCATAATACACTCTTTTCCCTCAACATACTGCTAAGCTCATTAAAATCTATTTGTTGCCCATCATATTGATCTAGACCCTGAAGAAACCTAAGGATATCATAATCATCCTCGAAAACTTGCCAATTATATACATTGTCGGGCACTGCAGGCCTACTTTTGATTTCTAATATGGACACACCAGTGAGGGTAATATCATTATTTTTAAGGGAAACATTAGCAAGAAAATCTGCCATGATATTATTGGACCTTTCTACCCAAATGAGATTGAAAGCCTCAAAGAATTCTAATCTATCCCAGACAGCATGTTTGTAGAATTTCAATCTCTCATCCTTGGTAACATATTTAGATCTTACTTGAGCTAAAATTAATTGGGAATCACCATGGACCTTTAAACATTTGATACCATGCTTTATGGCAACATCTAATCCCAATATTAAAGCCTCATATTCAGTAGTATTATTAGTGCACTCAAAGGTCAACAAGAAAGAGTATTTAAATGTAGTACCTGATGGGGAAATGAAAACAACACCAGCTCTTGATCCTTCCTTGGAACATCCACCATCAAAAAACATTTTCCAAAGTCCATTCTATTGTAATATTAACTCATCTACCATTGGATCTTTGTTCTTCATCAGAGGCACTATCTCTTCAATCATGAAATTCTTCATGTCAATGTCCACAAAGCAATTCAAATCCTCTGGTGCAACATTTTCAACTATAATTGAGGAGCAGGGCTCCCTATATTGCTTTACCTCAGTCCCATTAACTAGGATAGTAGAATATGACAAATCCAATTGCAACTTTCCACCCATTGTTGCAGCCCATTGTCTTGATAGTAACATACCATAATGAGGCTTTGTATCAACAACAACCACATCCATTTTGTATGTGGCCTCTGGGAATGCAGAAATCTTTACTTCAATTCTAATCAAAGTTCCTACAATAGGCACTGCCCTATTGTCCACAACATAGCATCTCCCATTAGAAGTATCAACTTTTAATCCTAGTTCTTTCATTACATGGTAGGGCATTACAGTTGTAGCAGCACCAGAATCAATCATATAATTTTTTAGCAAAAAATTATTTACTATTAGTGTAACATAGAAAGGGTCGATAGAAGAAGGCTATTGTGTCACAATGCTTCCAACACATACATCATAAATGTTATCAATTGAAACAGGCCCTTCTACTGAATTCCCCTTCTCTTGCATAGCAAGAGCTACCCCTTGTTCACTTATGAGAGCCAAGCCCGCTACCTTATGCTCCTCAATTTTTAGCATTTCAAGCAAAGGGATAGAAACCTTCATTTGGGACAAGGCATGTCTCATATCAAAGGTAGGGGGATCAGCAAAAATGTCAGGATAATCTTTTGGCCTAGCAACTTTCCTTTTAACCTTGTCAATAATAATTTCCTCATTCTTTCTCTTTTCAATTATAGGCCCTTCCTTCTTATTATCTACAACATTAGGCCTTGGGGAATCTTTATTTTGAAGGTTATCCTTAACAAACACTGACCTAGGGACTCCTTGATCAATATCCACCCTTCTATTCCTCAAATTGTATAAGGATTTGGCTTGAGTTATAGCAGCCACAGTTAGAGTTCTAACTTCCTCATCACTAGGCTTTCTCCATTGTTTTTCATCTGATCATGATCCTACCATATGAGATTTACAAGTGTCATTATCAGACTCATCATGATTAGAATGAGTAAATACTTTTTTTTCATAATCAAAGAGAAACTTCCTTTTATGATCAACATTAGATAAGACCTCTTCATCTTCTGAAGACAAGAGATCCCCCATTACTTTAGTAGTAAACATGTTAACAGTAGGCTTTTCAGATTCTTCATAATCTCATGAATATGAATCATTAGCCTCTTCTCCCAAGGCTTGAGCCACAACACATTGGAAAGGTGAATGAGGCAAGTTACAAGCCACGCACCAAGGGGTATTTTCCACATTGTGTGCTATGTTTTTCTTCAAAGGGTCTGGTGTGTCTCTTCCCTTTTGGGGTTCATTGTTATCAGGAACAAGCCTCCCATCTTTCCAATTTGTCTTATAGGGCATAACTCATAAATTGGGGACTCTATCTTGCCTTTGATAAGGTGGTCTTGCATCTTGAAAATTTCTACCACCCTTTTCAAACTTTTTTGGGAAGTCTTTGGTAATACTAGCTCCTTTGTCCATTTTTTCATCATCTTTGGGTGGCCTTACAAGTTGTGGCCTAGTTTCCTTCCACAATCTACCTTCATCTCTCTTATACATTTGACTAGATGCCTTCCAATTCCTTTCATATTTATGGCTAATTTAAATGCATCCCTCAGGGTACGAGGATTCTTATCTCTCAAGAGATAAGAAATATTACCATCCATAGAATTAAAATAGTGGTCAGGTAGACTGCATCATCCAACCTCAATACTTGGAACAATTTGTACATAGCCTTTTGAAATTTGCTATTAAACTCTGACATGCTCTCATTGTAATGTTTTTTAATATTGTTAAATCCATTGAGCATGTAACTTGAATTTACATGTTCTACATATTGTTCCTTGAAACATCTGACAAACTCATCCCATGATGCAATACTATTCTCAGTAGACCCCTATACCAATCCCAGGCATCTTCAACCAATGACTGAAAAAAAAAGCTTCATTATAACATCTTCATGCTCAACCTCATAATCATTAATTTTATCTGTGAACAATTTCAGATGTTCTTCATAGGTAATCACATTGTTTCCAATAAATAATGGGATTTTCTTTCTTATCTCATTAGGGATGGCATTGGGTTGACCAGGGATGCCATCAAAGAATAAAGGCCTATACCTATCCAAATGAACTCGTCTTGTTTGGAAATTTGGTTGGACCAGAGGGGTTGTTCCAATATTTTGACAAGATACATTCCCCGTTGTACCACCAATTATAAGGGGAGCATGATTGGTATTTAGATTTGGTCCAAGTACATTTTGTCCAAGATGAGAAGCTTGAAAATTTGGAAGTGAGTTACAAGGCTGATTGGGTGGGATCATTCCTGAGACAACAAGGATAGAGCTACTAGCAGATGTGTTTATATTGGCATGTAGGAAAGAAATCTTTCTTTTCATTTCATCTGCAACAACTTCCAATTCTAATTTCTCGAGCTGGAGAACCAAATCCTCTTTAGCTTTTCTAGCCTTTTCCAAATTTAGGCTTGCTTGGGAGGGTAGAATAGAAGTAACAACAATTTTCTTAGGCTCATTAATATTCACACCAACCATTTTTTGTTTTCCCTTATCAGGGATTTCTTTTGTGGCATTTCTAATATCCTCATCCCTTTGGATTTTAGATGGGTGTAATTGCCTGAGAACATGTCTTGTTCCCTCAAACTCATCTTTGTTAGATTTAATACCTTCAACTTGATTTCTTAGAACCCCCATGTCACCAAACAACTCTTTATCTAAATCCTGAACATCCTGGCTTAAATCCCTAGCCTGGATTTCATTTTTCTTAGTTTTTCTTATTAGATCTTGCCTCTCCATAAGCAATTCATAGATTTGTCATTCTCTAGCTTTCCTTCTATTGGTAATTTCCAACAGTTGTTCACGTTCTTTTTTTCTTAAAGCAATAACTTCCTCTCTTAATTTTTTAGAATCATATGAGGCAATTTCTGCAATAGAAGTTTCTCCTGGTTGCTCTAGGGTTTCTCTTGCAGGGAAAAAACCTACTTCTGTGATCTCTTCTTCATGAGAGGGAAAATGAACACTAGGCATGACTTTCTTAACATGTTCAGGGTTATCAGAAGAGGAAGAAGCTTCATGGGGAAGTGGTGTAGGGACTCTTTCTCTTGAAGGCTCTGGGGAGTTAGCAGTAATGTGACCTCTCCTAGACCATTGTTTCCTACTAGGTGTACGGAGCTCATCACCCATATTACTCTCTAGTTGATCCTTGAAATAAGACCTAGTGAACCTTGGTTGACTCATGGCATGTCATAGCAAGATATAACAAAATTTACAAATACCAACAACTGGTAAACACAGATTTTTAGAGTCAACACCATAAAATAAGTGGGAATCAAAATAATATGTTGGTCTGCAATAAACACAATAAATGGTATTACATAGATCTATTGTATATTCTCTTTTAGATCCCACAGTAGAGTCACCAATTTTGTTAGCACTTAAACCTGCAGATGGTTGAAATATTTAGAAAACTTTACTAAACTATTGACTCATGCATTCCCAACAGCTATATCCAGCACAATTTAAATGCTAAGGTACTAAAGCTTTGAGCCTTCTTCACTTTGAGTGTAAAACTTAGGTAGGTTTACCTTTCAATTGCTTCTACAAAGCATAATAAAATTGATCTATGTGCTCAACATACAAACAAAAGTAAATTGAGATAGTTTCTTGATAATTTGATGGTGAACAAATGCAAATCAAACTAAACCAGTGCCTTATTCATTAGGTTAGAGTCAAAATCAAACATCCACATAATCGAATTAGCACAAAGATACTAAAATTCAAATAAATTGCCTAACAATTCATTCTTCCAATTCCCAACCCTACCATCAAATTCATGTATAGATTTTATAATCCCAGAGACCTCCCTAAAGATTTACTCTCTCCTTGAGAAAAACTTGAGTTCAACCCCTATATTCACCTTGTGAATAACACATTAAAAGCCTTACTAATTAATGTATAAGAAATTCAAAGAATCCATACACAAAGACAATTAGAGATAGCAATGGAACTTCAGTATACTTATATTAATCTTCAACTATATCCATTACAATTCTAACAAAAACTTCATGGAAGTCAAATTTTGTATTCAATCTTTCTTTACAAAAACTTCCACCACCCCCAAAAAGAGTAAAAACTTGCTACTTATACTTCTAGCCATCTTGGAATCCTTGGGAGGATGCAACAAGCTTCAAATGGCTAGGAAAATGACTCGTACTATAGACAAAAAGTACAAAACATAATGATAGTGACTAGAAAAGTATAAAGTAGTTCACAACTATTAGCATCTTCACAGGTGGCAACTTTGTCTGGAGATATTTCAAAGTAGTTACATTGATTTGTAGCATGAATGATGACCACTAATACATGATAACTTACATCATCCTTTGTTTGAAACATGCTCTACCTCAAATTCTAGATAAGGTGTCATGTGCACTTTATTCTTCTTCCTCTTCCATTAGTAGGACAGCTGGCTTCCTCTTTTTCTTCTCTGTCATTTTGTCACATGCTACCACATCATCATCAGATGGCCAATTGTAGGCCTACAGTTCTTGTAGTGACTTGATTTGTTGGTCCCACATGGAATCAGTTATACATTTAGCATTTTCCACAAACCAAATGCAATCACTTTCAACTTTAAATAAACTATCAATTATACTATTGCATCCTCCCAAGTCTAAGGCATTGTCACTATTAAGGAAAGTATCTTGTTTAATTACCAACTGGTCCATTTATGTCTTCCATTCATCTATACTAACTACATTTCCATCATTATCATGCACTAAAGGCAAGTATTTACTATAATCCATATCAAACATAGCCAACTTGGCTCTTATCTAGTTATACTTTCCTTTAAAAATTTTTGAGATAGCACTCACCAAACCAATATTTTCAAATACTTCTATCACTATCTTAGGGATATCAGGCCTATACTCTTGTAAACCATCAATTTTTTCAAACAATAAGCTCCTCCCTGACCATACACTGTACAGTGGCTCCAAAGTGACTAATGACTCATTCACCTTATCATTGGCTTTGTGAAATAGACTAATTGCTTAATGGATTGACTCCATCTTCTCCTTTATTTTGTTCTTCCTATATTGCACAATATTTGCTATGGTATCCAAGGAAGCATCCAATCTTATTTTCTCTAAGTCCTCAGTAGGCTTATCAGGAATTTCTATATCTATCTGAGGAGGGGCCTCAATTTGCAAAGTAGGGGGAGGAGCTGCATTTGAGGCTTCCTCAAGCTTCACCTTTAAATCCTCGATCTCATCTTCCAATTTCTTAACCATCATAAGTTGTAGATCCCCGTCCTTTGCTACTTTCATTGAGTTTTCAAACAATTTATCAGACCTTTCTAACAGCTGGATAGTTTTAGCTTCATTAAGGTGGGCAAGGTGTACAACTTCCTTTGACACCTCAAAGTTAGTAGTATTTTGCAAGTCCAGACTATCTTATCTCCCTCCATCTTATCTTCTATGCTTACCAAAGATGGCTTCTGAGTTCTTGGAGCTAGACACCATAAAGAAACTACCTGGGACTTACGGTCATAGCCACTTCCCCTAATCATATCATCAATCTAGACCTCATAGGACAAACTACCCTCAGGATTATTTTTGATTTGATCTATAATGAAGGCAGATGTCAAGTCCCATCTAGGAGTTATAAGCATACCACTTGACTTAACCATTTCTCTAGCCTCTTCTACAGTGATTCTTTCAAGACTGGGATCATATGATGTTAAGCCCTCATTGTCTCTTCACTTGGCTGCATCCCCTTGGGTAGAGATTTCTTCACTTCCTCATGTTTCCTCCAGATGAGGAAATCTCTAAATTCCTTACTCTTTATGAACTACTCATCATTAAGAAACTCTTTTTAATAGAGTTCCCTTTCATCTTTTCCTAACAATAAGGACAAATCCCCTTCTTCTTTTGTTACAATCTTCTTTCCATCCCTAATGGCCTTTCTTATTTGATGGTGATAAGCCCTATTACTAGGCACAAGAGCTTAAGCAATGTCAATTATCTTCTTTTTCCTTCTCTCCTTTGAGGGCTCACCGACCTCAAGTTTTTGCTTTTTCAAAAGTGGCTCAAAAGTAGCCCCTTCCTCCTATTGATCATGAGTCAAATCAATTGTTGGCACATCCTCTCCCTTAGGTGGGATACTGCCCTCTTGAGACCCATCAGTGTATTCCTCAGGTTCAGAGGTTGAATAATCCCCTGGGACATCAAACTTTTCCTCTAGCAAATCTTCTAATTGGTTAGACAAGGTGCCATGCATCTCTATCATTTTCTCCATTCTTTGCAGAAATAGGAGCTCGAGGAAATAACCACCAAAAGGAATAACATCCCTCTTAATCCTTTTCTCAATATCAAGCAACTCAAAATATTTGTTCCACCTCTGCCTAGATTCATCAAAATCTAAGATGTTTCTTATCACATCTTCTTCATCCTATCCCTTATGCTCCTGAATTGACCCAATGTTTGGAATCAGAGTCATCATAGCTGTCTTGATGAAACCCTCAAAGTCCACGTACTTGCAAGTGGCTAAACACATCTTGAAATGATTTAACCAAATGATGATCTTATCCAAAGCCCTTTTTCCAATTAAGAAATTTCCCATTCTGAACTTCCTTGGTGTGAAAGTTCCCTTTCTATGAGGTGCAAGGTGCTCTTTGTCAGTCCACATCAATTACCATATAAATTCCATCATGGAAACTCGAGGAGGCACATATCTGGGTAACAAATGTGGGGGTTGAGAGAAACCATAAACCCTAATAATTGTGTGACTATCCCCAAGGTAGAAATCACCCCAATTGTTATTTCCTACCCACTTATCCTCAAACTGCATTGGCCTTAGCAATCTTAAGACCTTTGTTGATAATCTTACAACATTTGTACCCAACATTCCAAGAATCAGATGAACAAAGTAATTCTAAAAAATGGAGAAATTACAGTCATTGGAAGTGTAATTCCAAGCCCTCAACCAGTATTGTAATGGGTTTGTTTGGTCATTAAAAGTAGTCGTCAACCTTAACATCCTAGCATCAAAGGAATTAACATGGTGGAATAAAATCAAGTGCATGAGAAGGGAATAATGTAGAAACTTGATAGGTCTTTTATTTTCTTTGATAGCTATCAAACCCTCATGAATTATTGATTACATACTAGATGTAATCATAGTCCATGTTTGAGTGAGAGTTATGAATATCTAAAATTATCATTAACAACTTGGCAGGCATTTTTTCCTCAACCCCATCTATTCCTAAAACCCTACACAACCCATGACACAAGAATTTCATATAATTGCAGAAGGATGAAAATAGATAAGGGGCATTCATTTTCGCAGGAATAGGGGCAATGTACTTACCTTGCTTGGGCATGTGCTTAACAATTTGACTCTTAATAGACCCAATATTACTTGCATACTTATCTCTCTCTTTTTTCAAGTCAATCTCAATGGAAGAAAAAGCATAAAAGTCCAAAGCCTTCAAGAAAGAGCCCCTATCTAAGGTAAGGAAAATAGACTGGTCTTCTCACCTAATAGTTTTTGAAATGGGGTCATAAAGCCTTGCTAACATAATAACCAGGTCAGCATCAAGGAAAACATTAGTCACAATCAACTTGGCCATCCCTATAGCCCAAGCATTACAAATTGGAATTGCTTTATGCCTATTATTATAAAAATATGTGAAGATAGTGTAACCTGATCCTAAAGGCATGATAGGATCTCTACTTGTCCATAAGATCTTCAAAGGCTATGTCAATGGCCTTCTTGTTTTGGTTTGAACTAGGTAGAAGCTTGACAAACTCATCAGAATAATTCAGCTTTCCTTTGTCTTCTCCGCTCTGCTCTTTTGCACCTCCACTGGAAGACGTAGCACTCACTTCTGGATGACTCATTCTATCGATAAATAAAATACCACATCTCTACAACTTCACTTCTTTACTTTTGCAACTTCAGTGCGAATAATTCTCAATCAACTTCATAATGACTTCGAGCATAGAAAGCAATGAGGTCCTAATTATATAACCTAAAGAATTGAATGTGAATGATGGCTAAATCACAACAAATCCTTGCTAATTCACTTCAATATTTAATTTCACACATTTCCAACTTTCAAATCAAGCTAGTCCTTGCATGGAAGCTGACAAAATGATTTAAAAAATCAAAAATAGGGTGCGAGAGCAATGATCATGTCTTTTTGCATTAAAACCCTTAATTATTGATAAAAACTCCATTAAAACCTGATTGGACTACTTTCTACCCTTTCCAACTTGGCAAAGTACTTATCTCCATTTTGCAACAGCTCATAACACTGATGGCATGAAAACTTAACCAGGCACAGTTCAAAGATCCAGTGAACAAAAGAAACTCATGATCTCCAAAAGAAATATCAAACCAAGGTTAGATTCAGAGATCTAGTGACAAGGCTATTCGTGAAGTCTTAGAACAATTTCTTAACTCATGACTTTACTTCGAGATTTCATGACCACCGTTGATCCAAAAGATGATCAACGGTCTAAGGGAAATCTTTTAAAACTCACACTAAGCACCGCCCAACTCAAAGATTCAACGAATAAAGACTTCACCAATTCTCAGAATCATTTCCTTAACTCAAAATTCATCTGGATAATCAATGAACAAAGGAATCTACAAACCCATGAAACATAGCACTTTAACCATGGTCACATCTGGAGAATTGGAAAATAGTGAACTCTCTTATTCTCAAAAAGCCAAGCTTAACTCCAGCTTGATCTCAAGATTCAACGATCAAAGTTACCTCACATTCTCTAAAATAAATACTTAATCATAGTCAGGCTTCAAGAATGAGCGAATAACAGCTATCTCCAATTCGCTAAATACTTTTCATACCATAGTTTACATCTTGAGATTACGCGCCAACCGTTGATCTTGAACACAATTAGTGGATGTCGCTGAATCACCCAAAGACTTTGACCATCACATTTTTATTATGAGAATCAGTGACCATTAAAAACACACTTAAATTTGCTTTGCTCACCAAGTCACTGAATACTTTGGAGCTTCACTAACTAACTCTGAGATCTCGCGAACACTTCACTCGCTTAATCACTAAATAACTTAGGGCACCGCCATCCTTTCTTGAGATTAAGTGACAAGAGTAAACTTTTAACCTTTTCCAAATTTCTTTGCCAAAGCTGCCAGACTAAAAGATTATGAAAACATGACTCAGTCGCTAAATTGCCAAATGATTTTGACTAGGACCCAGTCTTTGTGAGATTAAAATGTGACTGCCAGATGAAGAGACAATCAACGACATTTGCTGGGTCACTGGAAAATCTTGAACTTAGCTGCTTGATTTAGAGAACAAGAGATAACTGTCATGCCAAGTCACCAAATGATTTTGAGAAACCACCAAAGATCAAGCAAAAAGGAGATTATGCAGTTGCTGAATCAGTGAATGATTACATTGACTGTGACATGAATTGGGAGATTCAATGACTAAAGTAAACTTAACCAAAGGACTCACCATAGTCACCAATTTGCTAAAAGACTTAAGGACAAGGAAATACATTGCACAATTCAGTGAAGGCAAGGAAAATACCACGTGCAGAAAGGGAAACTTAAGTGACCCAAAAAGTAATGCGCAAATATAAAGACTAGGGCTCACTCAAGACCAACCAAGGAATTAACCAATCTAAGGCAAAAAGTGTCTAAGGCAAGGGTTTTACAACATAAATGAAACAAATTTAAGGGATTCAAAAACCCTAAACTAGACAAAGACATAAGCTAGGACAATAAAACAAGATCAGGAACAAAAAACCTCAAAAACCCAAAATATACCCAACACGGTCCCAAATCTGACCATTCCTTTCATTGATTGTGGATCTGAAGGCCGACTTAGTTCGGTTGACTCTTGTATAAATGTAGTTGTTGGATTAGAGTTTAGGAGATAGTTTTTTTTGAGAGATAGGAGGTAGACATTAGAATTGTGATTGGTAGTAGATCCTCGCATGTTTGAGGACTTTTGAGATTCATTGTAATATCAGGCCATAACCAAGAAGGCCTTATAGCCTGGCATGTATGATTCTATTTTATGAAAGATACTAAAATTCTCTACATTCTCTCTCACTGTTGTGTTTGTTAGCTTTTGCATGTGTTAAGCAGGCTTGGATCATTAGGGTGTGCCATCCTTTGGCCCCTCTTGATCCCTGCCTTGCATCAATTAACCTTCAAGAACTCTTTCCCACAAATCAAGTCATAAAATATTCTTTGTTGCATATTAATCTTTCTTACAAATACCCATTCTGAATCATAACCACTTCTTTTTAACCATAGTAGGTTGACATTGATGCAGCCATGTGTTGACATAAGTGACAACATTGAGAATATAGCTAAGAATATCTCTCTTTTTCATTAATAGAAACACTAGCGTAAAACAATACTGAACTTTCTTCTCTCCCTTTGACTTCAATGACAAAGGGAATCAAACAATTTTTCTCCCACTTTCAATCTAAAAAAAATAACTACAATATGTAGTTTACAAATATATTTTCTCTAAAAAACTCCCCATGTCAGGGAAATCAAACCTCTAAAGATATTTTAGCAATCAACTACCTCCACTAATCTCTCTAAGAGTAGCTAGTGTATCAATCCAAGAGACAAAAAAATTGCCAATTATTTTCCCCTTGGAAAGATGTGCCTTCCATATGCATTAGTTTGAAAAAAGAGGGGTAATAACCCCTAACTTCTATCTAAGATACTCAAAAGTCACCTTAGCCAAATCCTTGTTTAAAATATCATCAATTTGATCCTTAGGTGATACATACTCAAAATTGACTTCATTCTTAGTGATTTTTTCCTTTATGAAGTGATACTAGATAGAAATGTTTTATGTTTGAGTATATCATTGAATTCTTTTAAATATTAATAGAACTAGTGTTATCACACATTATCAAAATGGATTCATCAAAAACTACATTCACATCATTAAGAGTCTTCTTCATCTAAATTATTTGAGTGTAGAAAGATTCTACTATAATATACTCTACCTTTAGAGTAGATATTGAAATTGAATCTTGTTTCTTATTTATCCAAGACACCAGTCTATCTCCTAAAAAGAATACACCACCACTTGTTCTTTTTATATCCTTAGCTCATTCACCCTATTCAAAATCAATAAAATATTTCATTGATAAATCACCATCCCTTTTATACCATAAGCCAAAATCTAGATTTCCTTTCAAGTATATAAACATTCTTTTACTACCACCTCATTAGATTATCTTAAACTGGCTTAATATCTAGCAACTAGGAAAATTGCATGCATAATATATGGTCTTGAAGTGGTTAAGTACAATAATCCTCCTATCATAGATATGTATAGTTTCTAATCAAACATTAGAGATTCATCATCCTTTCTCAGCCTACAAGCAATATCTATAGGGGTTGCAACTAGTTTATAGTCCTCCATTCCTAAGTTTTTCAATATTTCCTTAAAGAACTTGGCTCTAGAAATTAAGATACCATCTTCCTTCTACATAACTTGAAGCCCAAGAAAAAATGGCATTTCACCAATCATAAACACTACAAACTCTTGCTACATTTTTTATGTAAACTTCTTTCAATAATTATCATCACCTCCAAATACAATGTCATAAACATATATAATTATTACCAACAACTTATCATCTTCAATTTTAAAGAAAATATTAGTGTATTTCATACCTTTGTTGAATTTCTATTATAGTTGTTGGTGTGATTAATTATTACTAATTACACATTACTTAAGTTTACTTAGGATAATGCATTGCATATTTGTTGTCATATAGACACCTAGGAGTTTGCATCTCATTTTAGAACATGGTGTAGGATAATTCCACTTTAGGTGGTGATATTTGTTATCTCTTTCCACTTTATGTGTGAGATCCACCTTATTTCTATTATCACATTATCATCCTCTCATTTTTGCACATACATTGATGTAAAATGGAGTATGATGCACCTTTGGTGGAAATGTTATTACACCTTGTGTAGCTGATAGGTTATCATTTTCATCTCTCCTAGTTATCATGCATTGCCTATATATTCAACCACATTAATTGGTCACTAATAAATTGGACATTATCAATTATATCCATTGTCATTTGATCCTTATTGAGTTATTCATTTAATCATATCATCTTGTATCTCTTATTTGTGCTATCTATTAAGCTTTTAGATCTTGGCATTAATGTGGATGTGATGAACCTAACCTATAGGGAGCATGCAATAACTCAAAGGTTATTCCTAATCTAGCATGCAATCATAAAACAAGAAATTCACACACACCACCTCCGATTGAGCCAAAATGGGAGCACCTAAGCCCCATTTGATTTTCTCATTTTTGGAGAATGTGGATGTGCTCTCCAAACACAATGAGAGGATCCTCAATGCAATGCTAAGATGATTGAATCCTAAATGCAAGCCAAGGAGATCCCAAAAATGACACAAAAACTAGTATGAGGAACTAGTTTTTCCCCAAAGATTCCAAGATATGTAAATGATGGAGATGAAGATTTGAGCTACAAATGGTATGAAAATTTGAGATTCATTAACCTTTAAGCATGGATATGTGATTTAGATCAAAAAGAAAGAGAAATGCATAAATAAACTAATATTCATTTACCACTAATATTATGCTATGTGAGCTAAGATTGAAAGAAAGAACAAGGAAACTAACATGATAAAATGAAATGAAATTCTAGAGCTAAACTAACATGATAACAATGCATAAAATGAAAGATTGAGAGAGACCATTTTCTTATGGAGAGGCCTCTATTTATAGATTTTTGGAGGGAGGGAGAGGGTTGGATGAGGTGTCACCCATGTGGTATCCACATAGGAGCCACATAGGCTAGAGAGGATGGTCATTTTGAAAGTTTAATTTGAGACAAGATGGACAATTAAGGTTTGAGTGGCTCAAGGTTGCTCACACATGTGTGAGAAACTTTGGGGAAGAGTGTAGGGGACAATGATGTAAGAGAGAGTTGAAGCATTTAAGGAAGTTTGGTGGCTTTCTTGGGAAGAGTTTCTCACACATGTGTGAGCGACTCATTATCTCTAATGAGGTTAGGAATAACTTTCTAAGTGAGGTTAGGGGAGTGATTAGGTGAGAGGATAGGTTTAGCAACTAATGTGATGGGTGTAGGCTAGGAGATATAGATAAATATAAACTAGATTTATATTAATCAAGCACATGGGCATGATGAATTAGATAAAAGGCAACGCACGAAGGAGGACCGCCTATCTATAAGTTTTTAAACCCTCCTAGCTTTGGTTTGTAGTGGTTCTAGCCTTTTTGGTTTGCCACTTTTTGGCACTCAGCGTGGACACTGGCATGACTATGTTGGAGTAGGACAATGTGTTATGGCTCTATTTGTAGTGTGCACCCATATTTGGCTTTCATTTGTACCTGTATCTGGCGCCCTTCTTGAGTTTTGGCATTTTTCTATGTTTGAATTTCTATTCATGCAAAGTGAGGAATTTACATTCAGATCTCTGCTCTAGCATTAAAACTTGGTGATTTTAATCTTTAGCATGGAAAATGCCTAAAATATTTTGAAACCTTAATCTCAACATGGTCTTTGGTATAAGGAATTGTTAGCACAGTTTTGACATTATGTAATCGAGTATATGCTAGCGACCCTTTTTTTAAGCCATCGCCCTACAAATATATGTTGATATTCTATCCCTTTGGGATCATTTTGGTGGACTTTGTCAAGGGGAATACGATAAATCTCAGGCTCAACCAAAAGGAATTGCAATAGAAAAAGATTGCCTTCTTGAGATAGGTATAATAGAAAGAGCCCTTGACTCAGTAGAGAACATAGAATAGGTAACATCTTGCAATAAGAATTTGTCTTTTGTAAGTTATTGTGAACACAAATCTCTTCAAAAGGAAAGGAAAAATAGGCATATCTCTTCAAATATTGGTACAAAAAGGAAGATGCTTCTAGAATATGAAAATGAAGCTAAGAGGATGCAGGGGATTATAACTATTTTGGTTAATTATGTTTGTTGCCCAAATCTGATATCGAACCCAAGTATAAGACTTGGAAGATATTTAGGGTTTGATAAATTTTTGATTTTGGGAACCAACATAATCAAGGGAAATATGTATATTTCCTAGTTCGCATGCATAAGCTCGTGAATAATATAATTTTCAATATTACAATTATAGTTCATTAATTTCTTTTAGGCTGGATTTGTATAATAGATTTAAGTGTCCATTCTCATTGTGTCTTTTCCCATCTAGTTTTCTATGTAAATCCATTGTTATATGTGCTGATGTATATGTGGTGATTTCATAATGATTTTTGTGATTCTCATAGAATTTATTAAAATAATAATTAATATTGAATTTAATTAGAATCAACATATACTAATTCACCCCCTGTCAATATATCTATGTTCTTAATATTCCCCAAACCTTTAGTAGTCTCTTATAATGATTCAAAATGTCTGAATCTCCAAACAATTAAACACAGTCCCACTGCAACATCGAAAACCCTAATTTTGTGTCTCTAAACCCTTATTTTTAGGGCTTTCTCAATGTCCTATCTCCATGCACTTCTGCATCAAATTGGTGACTGATTCACCATCTACTCAACATGTTATAATATTTCCAAACATAAAACTCACCCCTTGTTTGGACAGATTAGCCACCGTTATACTTTGGCATTCATTTTTAATGTATTTTCTCACTGTTCAATGTTGTGATCACCTTTAACCCTTCTCAATTTTGCATATGCAATGTTAGGAATTTATAATACAAGTTAAACAATGTCACTCCATGAAGATTAGGCCTCTATGTTCATGGAATGACCCCCATTCTTCTTAAAGTCCTACTGTAGTAACAAAATAGAGAAAAAAAATTGTACAAGTCAGTATATGCCATTGTTGTGTGGGTACAGTCACATTAGGTGACTCTCAAAACATTTCAAATCTTACTATGTGACCTTCAATTGACTTATTGTACTCTTGTAGATGTTATGCAATCAAGATTTACATTTAAATCCACTCATGAGATATAAAATGAAGAGAATACAATTTTTTTGTTACTAATTCTCAATCACGGTTACATATTACTAACACATGGAACAATCACATAAACTTCTTCAAATCATTCAATGGAATAAAATGACTTAATTAATCCCTTATTGCATAAAGAAAATGGAATCCAAAACAAGGCTCTTAAGACCTTTCCAAAATCACAAATTGCATACAAACTACTTTTTATCTTTTATTTCCTATTCTCATCCGTACATACCAGGGATCCTGCCAATACATTCCTTGTTTGGTGTATATATAATCCTATTACAACTGCCACAACCATATTTGGTTGGTTACAAGGATTACAACTAGTTAAGAATCCCTTAAATGGGATTTCCCTCCAAAACCCATGTAGCCGTTTATATTTAAATATTTGAATTGTCAATTTATTAAAAGGATTTATTTAATCTAAAAATCCCTTAGTAATAACTCCTAAAGACTCAAACTTATTCAATAACCTATTCTAGATTCTTCGAACTAAATATTAATTCTTGGACACTTTTGGTCCCCCATACATTCAAGGTTTGATCCATTTAGGACTTTTTAAAACTTCTAGGATTTGTTCCTATTACATAGAATCAAAAGCCATTAGATGCTTTCGTATTGCCCAATTGATTTGTTGTGTCCTCTGATTTTCTTGTTGAATCTTCTAGTCCTCCTTGAATAACTTGTAGGTCCTTTTAGTCTTCATGTCTTGCTTAGTTGTTCTTGGGGGCCCTGCACCATTCTCCCCTCCATGCATAGAACTCTTGTCCCAAGAGTTGTCTATCTTGTACCCATTGTGTTCTTTTGTAAAAATATGATGTTGAGGGATGAAACACTCCCCTAGAGTGACCTGTCTCTGTCCCAAACTCCCTGCATTCATACACAAAGGGTTATATAAAAACTCATTTATAGTTGACTGTCCTGCTTCATGACAGTGTTGTTGCTGCACTTTAGACCCCTGAACTGACTTCACTAGTCTCTATCCTGTCACCATTTCACCTTCATCTGCCTACCCTCCAATAGGACATTTGACTATCCCCGCCATCACAAACATTTGTGCCAACAATCCACATTCCTTGAGACTGTCCTACTCTGCCTTAACTTACAGCCTATCAACTTGCTTCCAACCGATATACACTTGGTTATTCTTTTTCCTATATCATTTTGAGGGGTAATAAATTAATTATGACATAATATTTGACTAGAGCTAACCCCATAAACCATAGGTAGCCCACCTAGAGCTTGAAAAAAGATAACTTTTTAAAAATGGGCCTTTTTAGCCTACATTAAAATATATAAAAGACTCAATTCAAAAATAAATATTTTGATCTAATTTACAACTAGATTAAATTTTAATCACAAGTCCTTACTTAGAACAATACATTCATAACTCGTGCCACATCACAAATTACACATTACAGATACATGACCCTTGACCCTCCATATGGGGATGATTTGGATGATTTGATAGCTCATCTATGAAAAATGTCTTGGCCATTTGGTCACATTTCCCACTAAATTTTTTTATCATGGCATCCATCATAATATTTACCTTAGTGCTCTTAGTTTCATTTGATTTATATATCATGTATTCCATGACATCAATCCCACTAGCAGTGACTACTCCATCTGTGTCTAATAATAGTAACCATCTTTCTTCTTGATATAAAAGCTTCACCAGTCTCTGTAATAGGATGGTATAATTGAGTTCCTTGCTCCCTCATTCTGACAAATACTTGCAGCGATACCAAAAATGCACCATCTCTAAAAATGAAAGTATATTCCAATTCATTTCATCTATTTCTTTTTCATACTCTTTCTCAAGATCATTATGATCCTTTTGCCCCATGCTAAAGAACCTTCCTACATATAATATTTCAATATCCTTATAGATTTGGATTAATTGCACCAACTTGGACTTCATTAGGAGTTTATGCATTGGAGGTTCAACATAAAGAAAAGTCATTTTATTATTAATTGAGTCTGTGACCTATGACTGTAAAAATATAAATTAGTATAAATATTAAATTTTCTGCAACACCTATCAAAATATATTTTTCAAGCCAATTACAAACATTGTCAAAATCCTGAATAGGAAGTACAACATCAATACAAACTTGTGGGAATGTTTGTTTGGTGGTGGCACCATGAACTTCCCTGGCAACAACTCTAACACCAGTATCTATTACTGGACTAAAGTTGACCAGGGCCATTAAATAGTCTAAACAGACTTAATAGAAATAGACTAAATTTAATAAAAAATGAAATTACCGAAACACTCACTTGAATATTTTTGCGATCTTTGACACTCATTTCACCTGAGAAGAATTCTAAACTTGATTTTGATTTTTTGTACATGTTGGATACAAATTCTCCTACTTCAGAATTTGTGAAAGGATAGGCATCTCCACCCCATGCTAACATTGTTGTTAACGCATTTCGATAGCCCTTGTAAATGTGCCATACCCACATTTCTTCTGCATTAAGGAATGAAGGAATCCAAACTGCTTCAAAATCAACATGCTTATTTTGAAGATATGTATGCATGTTTTGTAACTTTATACACTCACAACTATTAAGGTTACACATGATAAGAGCAACTTCTTTGCCCTCCAATTGACCCACTACGTGCAACAGATTTTGTGTAAGGGCAATTAATGTATACATATTTAGATGTATATCATTAATTTTATTTTAGCAAATTGTATGCATATGTATGCTATTGAAATTTTAGTTTTGTTTGTTGAATGATTTTTCTATAACAAAATTTATTGCAGTAATAGACTAATTCAATTCATAATTAATAAATCTTTTATATGTTTTTTGTTTGATGAGTATTAGTATTTCAATGATTTATGAAAGGATGTATATTTCAAGTTTATAATTATATATTTTACTTAATGTCAATATAATGGTAGCCATGTTAACATTTATTTTAGTTGGTATCAAAGTAGATTGCAAAATTTTTACTGTACAAGTAGTAAATATTGGCTAATATCTATCCCCAAATCATTATTAGAATGGCTAATGATCAAAGTTTATTATTCAAGAACTTTTCTTATTTATATGAGAAAAATATGATTATTGCAGCATCAAAATGGATGTCCTGCTACTATAGAAATTTTATTTGTGCAATCAGTAAAAAATTATCATGTTGTGCAAATTATCTTGCTTGATCTTCTCTTTCTGATAGGTGGTGTGCTTGTAGAGTACTTTTTACTTGTGGTTTGAAATCATCATTGAATCCTACATGGAATAAGAGCTTAATCTTTTCTCCTGCATGGGCGACATACATTGAACGTGACAAAAATATAAATTGATCTTTATTCACTATTACATCATCAATGTATATTTCAATCTTTATGTTGTACAATAGTAAAAAAAATTCACCCTACCAAAAGACATCTTCATAAAATCTATGCTACTTAACCATATTCTCATTTCACCATAGCTTACCCCAAACACATTATATAAGGTAGGAACTTTTACGCTTGTGTCCCTTGTTCTATTGGCTCACCCGCAAATTTCTACTTTAGTTTCTTCTTATCTTTAAATTTTTCTAAGGGATTTGTTTATAGTAGACATACACTATCAAGCAAGGAAGAGGTTGTGATCAAGGATACACACCTCATCCATATGAGGGCATCCCTGAGAAAAACAAACAATTCTTTGTAAGAAAGAAAGTCACATGATAAATAAATATGACTCAATTGGATTTGCTAGAATTTACTTGATTATTAATGTTGGATGTTATTTTAATACACTTGATATAGAATCTGCAGGTTGCAAACAAGTCATCCTTCTTCCACCAACAAGTCATTCCATTCAAGAAAGACCATGTCTGACGATATCAATGCACAATAAAATAGGGAGACAATTGCTAGACTGTGGTCTAACTTAAAAAGAAAAGGTGATGGAAAATGTTATTGTCCTTGCAAAAATTTTAAGGGCTTAAAGACTCAAAGATATCTAATCAAAACAACTAAGGAACATTGTAGGCAGCATGGTCACATTGAAGGGGGAAATGAATTTCGTCCATTGGTATGTATTTTAATAATTTATAAAATACATAAGACATGATTTGATGATGACATCATGGTCATGGTTAATATAAGGTCATCATTTTCATATAGGTCGACCACCCTAGGTTTCATGTTATGGACCATGACAATCCGGAGAATGTGGATTTCCAAATGAGGGAACATGGAGGTGTGAATATAGAAGTAGAAGGTAATGATCCCATGGAAGAAGACCACGATGATCAAGATCATGATGATCAAGATGATCGTGATGATCGCGATGATGATGATGATGTTGACGCAGACCTTGATGTACCTATACTTGAGAAGGCACACGAGCCCCTATATGAAGGCTCCCAAACAACTCTTCTTGCTATTGTATTGTTGTTGGTGAACTTGAAGGTTATGAATGGTTTATCCAATGTAGCAATGACATGTATGTTAAGGTATGTCATCTTTTTTCATTATTTTAGTCATAATTCCCTTACAATTAACATTTGGTGAATCGTGTAGCAATTAATATTCTTTAAATTAACAAATTATATATTTGGTTGTAGGTTGATAGGTGAGTGTTTATTACCACCATCAAACATTCTACCTTACTCGTACCAAGAATTATCTGCCATTATGAAATATATTAGAATACATGCATGTTTGAATGATCATATTATATATCATAAACAACATTAATTTGCAATAGAATACCTTGTTGTCATATTAGTAGATATCGATCAGATAGAATAACAAAAAAGGTGTCTCGCAAGGTTCTTTGGTTTATTCCCATTATTCCATGTCTACAATGATTATTTAGGTGCAATATCTTGGCACAATTTATGGATTACCATGCATGTAATAGAATTCAAGATGACATAATGAGAATGCCTATAGATAGTTTGGCATTTAAGGAAATAGAGGAAAAATGGCCACACTTTAAAGAAGAACCTCGTCATCTCAAACTTTTATTGGCAATGGACGGTGTCAATCCATTTGGAGAGATGAGATCTATTTACTTGGTGTAGCATGTTTTTGTTATCAACAATAACATTCCTCCTTGGATGTCCATAAAGAGGGAGCACATAATGTTGGCACTAATTGTTCTAGCTATTTTTTTCATTTAATAGTCATATAATTAATTTATTATAAATAATCTATCAAAATGGTCATAATAATTATTTAATATTTTTGTTCATTCAACTAGGTAAGTACCAAGTTAAAGATATCAATGTATATATTGAGCCCCTTATTGATGAGTTGATGGTGTTATGGAATGAGGTCACTATGTATGACATCTCTAGACCAATAGGACAAAGACAATTTCAATTCCATGCAATGTTTGTATGGACAATACATGATGCCCCTGGGCTAACACATTTTTTTGGTATGTTCTCTTCTTAACACCTCTTTTTTGGTATGTTATAGTGCTAACACAAAGTTAACATATTTAATCCAATTATACATGATCTTGTAGGTCTTTAGACAAAGTGAAAATTTGCATGTCCAGTTTGTGGTCCAAAGATGAAATCTTGTCATTCAAAAAGTTTAGGAAAGTAGGTGTTCAATGAGAATAGACACTTTATCTACAGAAACCATAAGTACCAAATTACCAAAAAACATATTTTCAATGGGAAAGAAGAGACTACATCAAAACCATGAAGAATGACACCTCACCTATGGAAGTTGGAATACAATAAAATAATTCGTCAAGGTAATGTCATTCCATCTGATGGTTTTTGTTTGAAATTTATATTTTGATATTGTGTTTTGTTTACTGATGATGTAATTGATGCTTGTGAAGGTCGTCAAGGCATTAATGACCAACTTCCAAAAGGACTGAAAAATTATCCTACGCAATTTAGTAGGTTGTCATACTACGAGCAAATCCCAATCATTCATTTATTTGATCCCATGCATATTGGAAAGAATGTAATAGAGACATTATGGAAAATCTTGGATGGAAGATGTGACAAAGACAAAATTGTCAAAATTTGTAGTGACATTGAAGAATCCAACCAAGCAACGAAAAATGTCATTCGATCAAATAAAAATGGAGACCAGATTGATACAAGTTCCCTTAGTTGGTTATTGTTGGAGAAACAAAGCAATGCTATAAAAGAATTCATAAAAAAAATATGATTTCCCACAAGGTTTGCTGCAAACATAAACGATCTCATATCAAAGAAAAGTGAATTTGGGCTAGGGATGAAAACACATGATTGGCATACATTTATTAAGGTAATTCATGTTATTTTGTATTCACTATATATTTGTATACTACATGTAGTTTTTATTGCATTGTTTTATAAAATATTGATAAGATCATTTTATAAATATTGTAGTATGTTCTACCTCTATCTCTTCCACACCACTTTGCCAATAGTGTCAAACAAATTATATATGATCTTGGAAAATACATCAGGTGGTTTTCATAAAAATAAATCAATAAAGAAGATATAAAATATTAGAAGAGGAAAATTCCTCATCTTATGTGTGAAATGCAAAAGTCTCTACCTCCAACATTTTTCAATACACAAGAACACTGCTTCATACATCAAGTTGAGAAGATTGAATTGTGTGGACCTGTACCAACTAGGTCAATGTGGATGGTTGAGAGGCACTTGAAATTTTTGAAAGTCTTGGTTCAACAGAGAGCACATCCTGAGGGTTCTATGGTGGAGGGATATATGGTATACCAGACCATGGTGTACATTAGTGAATATCTTCTTAAGTTTGCAGCAAAGATCCATGTAGATCATATTTGGGATCCCAACTCCATTAACAAATTTGAAGGGGAGTACTTGATGGGAAAAGGTAGATTGAGGAAAGTGAGAGGTAAATATAAGATGTTATTGTAGTTAATTAATTCTTATATATCTTCAATATAAGTTATTTATAATTGGTGTATTTTTTTATACAGTTGGTCGAGAGTGGGATGCAATACATTTGTATATTGTGAAAAATCTTGATTGGATGATGGTATGGACTGAATGATGTCAACAAAATGGTTTCTCATTAACATGGGAAGGTGTTGCTTCATTGGTTAGAGAAGCTCATCGTAATGGAGATTTTAACATTACGTCAATAGTAATTGATATAGCATATGGTTTAAGGGGTAGAGAGGTACGTACAAATTTATTAATGATCATGACTCATATGTTTTATATCAACTCATGATGCAAATAATTTTCACATGCTTGAAAAATTGCAGGTCAAGCACCACAAAGCTATGTACTATCATGGCCACAAATTTCACATAAAAAAGTTGGATGACACGAAGAAAACTTATGATTCTGGGATAACTGCAATTTTTGAGGTCACTAATATATCATCTAGAAATGACATACATCCTCAACAATCTCAAAATTGATACTATGGCATCTTGGATGATATAATTAAGTGCGCCTTAACTCCTTCAAAGTAGTTCTATTCGTCAGCAAATGGTATAGGCTATGACTGAATCAAAATGATCCAGATAGAAATGTTATTCAACATGATAATAGATTTACAATGATTAATACAAGGTCATTTGAGCTAGTTGGAGATGAGCCGTATGTTCTTCCAAGCCAATGTGAGCAAGTGTTTTATTCATAGGTTCTACATAAATAAGGTTGGTCATTTGTTGTTAGACATGATCTAAGAGGAAGGCCGATAAAGTATAATGTTATGGAAGAAGAAGATATTGAAGATGATGAAGAAGCAGATGATGAAGATCAAGATGATGGTGATGATGATGATGATGATGATGATGATGATTATGGCAATGATGATGAGATGGATGAAGAAGATAATCAATGACATGATTGAAATGTACAAGGTATATAGGTGATTTAATTATTTATATATATTTATATTGATTAGTATATATGTTTAATATTGATTTATTGATTTCAATTCTAATGATTACATATTTATTGTGTTCAATTTTAATGATTACAACATATGTGATTTATAATTACCAATGTTTTGCTTATGATGCTCAATTAATTGTTGCTCATACATGTATATATTGTGTTTGATTATCACCCTTTTTGCAAATAGGCAATTGACTATAGACATTGTCACCCCTTCTGTTGACGATCTTGCATTCCATATATAAGGTAAATTTGTTCATGTTTATGATGTTGCATATTGTTCATGTTGTCTTCTAAGTTATTTGTAGCATACGTATCATGTAATTTTTAGCTAACTTAAGATAAATGATTAACATATGCAAGAAATTTAACCCCTTTGGCATGGATCGTGCACAGTGACATGGATCAATAGGTATAAGTCAATAAATAGACATAATTTTCTTATATTCTTCTTGTTTATCACTGAGCACATATGTTATAAATAGATATATTATATAATCATATAATGTATATATAGAAAAAGAAGAACTGTATAGACATATAATTATATAATCACTTTCAACTTAGTCCATTTTATATCTCCCACGTATAGATAAAGAAGAACCGTACATATGGGTCATGACTTGATTATTCTATATATATTATTTAAATATTATCAAAATTCTATTTGAAGCGGGGATGTGACAATATCTCATTTGATGGATTGTAGGACCCACCAAATAGGTACTTGTCAGATCTATCTACATCGAATGAGGGAAATGAGGGAATGGTAGATGAAAGTTCTACATGTAGTATGGCTAAAATGGAGAGATCAACTAGAGGTCAAAAGATTAGAAAAAAATTTGATAAACACATGCAATTTTTCCTTGCTAAAGGGGGGTCATGTTCTTATGATGATGAGACCAAAGGCAACATCAAGGTTCCCTTTTGGTACACACATACTGAGAAAGAATGGGTACCCAATGAGCTACCTCCAATTAACACTAATTTTTGTGTTAATGAGAGGATATATCGCATAGCTCCATCCTCATTACATGGTTTGGGCCTATTTTCCATGGATGGGATAAAGGTATGTTACAAAAAAGTTATTGAATTGTTCAAGTATGTCGGTCTGTGTTACAATTACAATGATTGGATGCTGATTGTTCAATATAAAAAAAGTATGTTTAGGTATGCACTATCAGCAAATTATATACAATGGAAAGAAAATGATCAAAGTAAAAGATTTGCAATGTACATTGATGGGAGACCAAAAGAAACAAGTAATATTGCGGGTTTTATAAATAGTACGTGACCTTCCTCAACTAATAAGCAACCCAATTACATATTTGAGGCCCATGAGGGAGGGGAATCAAGTTTTTCTATGTGCGATAAAAGCAATAAGTGTAGGGGAAGAACTGGTAATAGATTACCATTTAAAACACATAGATACAAACAAAGTTACTATCATGAGAGTGGTAAGTACTATATACCATTTTATTAATAAGTTTTTTTCACTAAGTCTACTACTTTCAGTTCACTAAATTTTTTATATTTAATCTGTCACAAGATGATATGGATCCCCCACATGATAGAGGCCACGAGGATTATCCTCCCACCCATTCTTCAGCAATGGTAAACCTTATTGAAATTGTACAAATTAGATAGTTGAAAAATGTTATATTATTACGTTATTTTATTTAAGGTTTTGGATTTTTTATGATAGTTTTACTGATATTGTTGTCACAATTTGATGTTTAGGATAGGGGAAAAGAACCTATAGCAATAGAGGCAATAGCTACCCCTTTGATGATGATATCACAAAAATGCCTAATATAACAATTATGTTGAGGAAAAAACTAAAAAAATTAATTTAGAAATTATGAGCATTTTGGATGAAGCAAATCCAACCGAGGAGATGTTGAAGAGGCTATCTGAATTGATGGCGCAAGCACATCGTTATGAAGTAAGCAGTAATGAATCTTTAGATATAACAAAATTTCAATAAAGGTTTATATTTTATACTCTTTTATGTTGTGAAGTAAAATATGTAATATGTGTTCTTGTTAAAGGATTTTTTGGAAACTCAAGTACCTGGTCAAGGACAACGTGGTGAGGCCGGTACTAGCAGAGCTTTGGCCACCTCAGGTAAAATAATCCTTTAGTTGACAAGTTACAAGGAATTTTTTCTTTGGAACATTTAAAAACTTCTTAAGTTAACTCTTACTTTTATTATTTGAGAATGTCTTTGCTAACAATGTATTGTTCAGGTCATCAAGTGTAGGTGACTCCTCCTAGGAGGTCGACGGGTGTCCATCAGAGATTGTCGAGTGCAATGTCGGCAACAAGGAGCATGCAAACATCAATGCCTTCATGGTCTATGCCTGGTAAATTCATGTTTTTCTATATTTAGTTTTGTGTTAATTATGATTTGATAATTTGTACTTTAATCTTGGGTGCATCACATAGTGGATTAATTTTGTGGAGTAGGAAATACACTGGCACCATCCAGTACACCAAATATAGATCAGAGTACATGTATTAGTGATAATTCATCATCATTTCCTGGATCTACATGTGTTTCTAGCACGGGAGTTATGCAAACGTCATTGTTGATTGACGATAATGAATTGATGCCTTTAAAATGTCCTAAGCTTCTAGGTACTTTAAATTATTATTTTTTATATTGTAATATGCATTTACCTATTCATAACAAGTTTTGGATTGATTATCCCATGACATTTATTGCAGGAAATGGTTCATTTTATAATACACTTTATGGCCTCACACTAAAGATATTCGGGCCCACCATATGTACAAGTTGAAACATCATAAGTGAACTAACCCTATCCCACTATTTTTTTTCATATCATTAATTGGTACAGTATTTTCCTTTCATTCAGGTCTTTTCTTTTACTATATTCAAGGTACACAACTTTAGTTAATTTTTCTATCTAACAATTTTGTGTTTTTTCTTAAAAGGTGGAACTTGCAAGACAAAAAATTAAAAGATCAGCTCATTAAAGATTTAGAGCATGAGTTTGGTAGTAATATTTTTGAGGAGAAGAAAATTTTAGAAAAAGCTACCAAACATCTTAAGACTGTGAGGGACTCATATAGGAGTCTCGTCTAGAACCTAAAGTACGAGTGTCTTCCTTTTATTCCAGTGAGGGATTGGAATGAGTTCATTTTGGATGCAAAGGAGAAAGGGGATGCTCAAAGAGGAATTGCACTAGCAAATGAGAGAAGAAGGTATGCAATAGTATTAACCACTAGTACAATGTAATAATGCACTAATTAGTGATCTTTATATCTATATCATCTAACATATTTCAAACTTTTCATAGGTTGCAGGACACATCAAAGGCAACAAAGACCAAGCTGCAAAAGATTTGGTAGCATGGACTTGGCTCTGGTGGATATTCCAAAATTAAAGCATGAATTGTAAGTAGCAGTAAATGAATTGTAGAGAAAAATTATTTATAAAATGCAAATAATTTTGTTTAATAAAAAAATGCAGGGCTCTGAATTTAATTTAGAGGTCACGATAGAACACAAAAAATTGCTTTCAAGGAAGGTAATCAAGCCGTGGCTGAACACCTATGCCAAGCTTCCACTGGCCCAACCCAAGAGTCTCCTACATCATGTGAACAGGTAAATATCCCAAAAAATATATTATAAATTGAATACTTGAACAACAATCTATTTGATAATAATGTGCATGACATTGCAATGCAGCCTCTTAATCGTAACATAGATCATATGTCACATGATGAAGCCCCTGATGTGCATCGTAGTGTCGATGGAGGTGCTCATTTTCTATTCAAAATTAATTATGTAATTATTAATACAATTTAACATCTTAAATTGAACTTGGTGTAACCCTTTTTGTGTATATTTTAGAGGATACAGAATGTCATGCTAAATGAGTGTCGAAGGATGTTTAGAGTGATCACCATGTAGATCATGTGGCACATTCAAGTAAAGAAAATCTATGTTTTGTTCTTTTAAATTAATTATGTGTGAATTTAACTCATGACATAGTTGTTATTGTAGCGGACCCCCCTTTGGCGCAGGGGCCTTCTTTCCCTGAACAGATGAGGAGAAGACATGCGTTGCCATTAGAATCAGTAGAGGAGGGGAGTGACGGGGACATTGATCTTCCTCTTACAAATTACATTAAAAAAAATAGCAAGAAACCCAAAAAGAAATTATTATAATTAACATTTTTTGGTAATGAAAGAACGTTGTCTTAATGGATGTAATTTTGTACTAGTAATGTTGATGAATGATGTGTTAATGAATTATTCATGAATGTTGTGTGTTAATGAATTATTCATGAATGTTGTGTGTTAATGAATTTTATGTGTTAATGAATGTTATCATGTGATTATAATGATTGAATGTTATATTTCAAAAATGGATGAATGAATGAATGACTGAATGTTATTAGATGTTAATGGGGAATTTAGAGTGATGTTAGGGGGGGGAGGGGCCAAATGAGCTTACACCTTCACATGGTTGGCCTTGTTAAGTAGAGAATATTAAACTATTCTCGAAACCAAGTGAAGCTCAAACTTTAAAGATAAGCTTAGAGTTAATAGTGACAGTCAATTAGCAAGTCGAAATGAAGTTCATCGTTATAGGTATCTTGCATTCTCAATGTTTGGAGCATTAATAAAAGCACTATTATAAACATTTATTACTATTATGACCTCTATGCATATCGATACTCTATCACTGATTTTTTGCACACTTTACTAATCAATGTTATGTATTTCTAATGCATTATAGCAACACTATCTTTAAGCCCACTTGACCATTATTTTTGCAATAAGGTTCTTGTGATTGTCACTTGATGTCCTTTTGGCCTCTAATTTGCCCCATATGATACTTTACTGTGTTCCTATTAGGTATCTTTTTTTGCTCTTTATGACAATCATTTACAAACTCACCATGCTATATATTCATGATGACAAAATAATAAAATGATACCTCTGTATTATGGTTCTTGTCATCCCTCTCTAAAACATGACCCCTTTGTCAAAACAAAGACTCCATCTCTGTTCTTGAATACACGCCATCATCATTTCTTGGGACAGTGCTTTAACATAGTTCCTAGATAATTGTGACTAGTTTTTTTTATGGCCTTTGACCGATCTTGTTGACTTTGCTACATCAATAATGGTGAACAACTCATCTTCCTCATGGATCATCTCATTTCATTATTTTGTATCAATGTTTGTTCACCATTGACTTTGTATAGAAAAACCCTTGAACAATCACTATTTTTTCACTTCCATTACATCTTTGTCCTGCATTCGTTGTTATTGCAACATTACTTACTAATGTTCTTATTGCACTCTTCACATTCTAAAACAAATCATTGTTTTATAACCTTGAGCACATCTTTGTTCTTTGATTGTGAATACCACAATGTTCTTTGGTAGTGTACACATCACGGTTTTTTGAAACCTCTTTGTTCATTGTCAATCCATCTATAAACATTGATTTGTTTGTATATGTCACTGTCATTTAGACATTGAACACCACTACTTCTATACAATGGAAATTGTCTTCATAGCACTAATTTTGTCAGTTTGGCTGCTCTTTCTTGTTACTTAATAACAATGATTTATTTTTACTATTTTGTGACACTCTTCACTTCCCTTAATTCATTTATTGTTTGCATTGAACAATATTTGGCCCAATCATGCACTATAGCAGCAAAACTACAATTTTGATCTTTCTTGCTTTGTTAATAATAGTGTTTTTGTCTTTGAATCATTGTCTTAATTGTTTCATAAATGTATCCCTTTGACTTAGGGGATGATTTTCTCGTCCTTTTGACAATGACTATCAATTCTCAACTAATGAAAATTTAAACAGCTAACTAATTAATGGTCTCGTATTATTACCTTTTTAGTTTTTAAAGCACAAAGTCATGTTTTAATATTGTGTAGTTTTTTTCTTATGTCAAAGTATTCTTTTACTATTCTAACATCGCTATATGCTTATGATTTGATTATCTTGTTTCTTTGCAGTCCTTGGTGCACTTGGGGAAAAGTATGATGAGGCAATGAGAAGAAATGATGTGAGGGCAATTGTTGTTACTGGTATGTATGCCCTTTTAATATCAACACTCACTTTCTTATTTTATATTTCCAAAGGTTCATTGCATTACATGATTTGTCTTAAGTTTCAAATTCATTATGTTTGTGAAGTCTTGTCATGCTTGTATTTCAATGCCAAAAGCACAACTTGGGTATTTCATGCTTGTACTATGATATTGCCATATCAAGTAGAGCCTCATATTCATAATTGCACGGTTATATCGACATATTAGACACAACACTATATAAGATCATTGCTATCATCAGAGGGAGGTTCATTGTATAGCTTATATCAATACTTTAGGAAGAGTAGAGATCTCTATGAATATCTGCAAATTGGAATAATTTAACTTTGCATAATTCCTAAAGTCATCAGATACAACAGTGATTTAATATCATATCCACATTAGTATTTGTAGATTATACATATTAATCCAAATAATCTTAGCATTACCTATATATAGACCTGATCACCTTGCATATATCCAATTGTCAAATTAGAGATAGCAATGATATTGTCATATATATCTTATCAATTGGATAAGCTTAATATTTATAAGTGGTATCATAGATCATAATTCATAGTGTTAATTGAGACTTGGAGTGATGCAGAGCTTGACAACCAAAGGTGAAGCCCAATCAGACTTAATAATCAAAACTTTCATTCATCATAGGTTTCGTTGTGATAGTCGATTGTATGGATGCTGAAAGAGATTATAATCTTGTGATATCTCAATGATGAGAACATCAACAACATCACCCCTAGTTGCAAACATGTGCTCATGGGTCCTCCTAGCTATCATGATACCCAGTACATGTGTGAACACTTTGTTCTATAGTTCCTAATCCTCTTGGTGATTAGAAACTCACCCCCTTCAATTTTAAGTAATTGATGTGTATTGTGGCACCATTTAGTTCTGTTGAACGTGACTATCACCACAAGTTTCTCAGCTCCACACAGCATAAACAACTTAGCCACCTCTTTTCACTTCCAAATGTCGAGCACCAACACCAGAATCTCTAGTAACATCTGAATCAGTAGTCACAGAGGCTCGATTACTCACAGTTCAAGAGAAATCCACTATCTTCAATTGTGGGATCACTTGTAACCCGATTCCTTCATTCATAAGACTTGATACTTAGCTTTTTACAATCACTTTCTACTAGATAAGAAACTGCCATCATTCCAATCAGGATTGTTACTGAAAACTGAACATAAACCAGATAGAATTATTGAATCCTTTAATTCTTAACTCCAAAATAAACCGATTCACATGACTCTTACGTTCTTTCATTAAAACTCAGTAATAAGAACCAGTTCATATCCAACTAAATAGAGATCTTTCGAAACTGAAAATAATGTAGAATTTGAATACAACAAATTTGAGAACAGTGAACGTAAATGAGAAAGGATTAAGAACTAAAAAGATCTAAACAAAAATTTGATCCTTCCTTTTATTATTTTGTTCCCATTACATTGTTTCCTCATTCACCGATTCTCAACCTTCTGTCCTCCATTGCATAACTGAGATCTTCTTTTAAAAGATCCAAAATAATAACCTCTAAAACTTACTCGCATAATGTCTAAACCAACTTCCTAAATGACCTAACTGCTCTAATTGTTCTTTGTGACTGAAGAGTGTAATTATCGATACTAACTATGTCGTGGAGTTGACAGCTAAGTTGTCAACTTCATGATGATTATAGCTTTTTATTATATCAAAACATTTGCCTCTACCTGATTCGTAACAACCATTAAAAATACTAAGAGTACCCAACCGGTTACATCCAAATTGACACTAAATGGCTTAGCAATCCATATGACCATAGAAAATAACCACTTATAATCCAGAATCTTCAAAATATTGTCAGATTCCCATGATTTCAAAAAGTAATCAAGTGTAAGATTCCCATGATTAGTTAAGGGCTAAAGAGATTGATTTATTGTTATAACTTGCTCATTTTGGGGAAACGTTAAACACTTATTGATGATAGAAGGAATAGCTTTCATACCATTGAGCCAAGGATGTCCTAATTTCACACAAAATAAGTCCAAGGTAGGAATAATAAAAAGGGTAACATCTAAGGACTTAAAACCAACTTTGACAATAAGGGTGACTAAAACCTAGGATGGAACAAGTGAAACCGTCATGCACCTTAATCACAACATTAGATTTATCATATGTATCATGATTGAATTTTTGTGTACAGAGACATTCTTCAATAATAACTGATGCAGGAGTATCCTGGGTGTAAGAGAAATCTTGCATCACCCAAAAATATTTCTAGTTTCTTTTCAATAAGGGCTATCTTGTGCAGAGCTACTATTTATGGAAACTTACTATTTTTAGTAAGTTGGTCATATGATCTCGAAATGTTCTGATTTCACAATTGGAGGTTCATCTTAGTCATTTCAGCCTACTAGTTGAGTTTCATTACCACATCATCAGTATTGGTGAAGTTATTGAGGTTTTTGGGTACGAGATCTTTGAGCTCAATTTTGAAGGCCTTAGAGGCTCAGGATCGCGATCGACCCCCCAGCTGACTGGCACTTGGGCATGTTAAGCACTGTAGATCTCGTTATGGCATTTCCGAAAAGTGGTTAAAATAGACAAACGGAGCTACGGTTAAAAAGTTATGGCCTCTGGAAGTTGGGTTACCTAAAAACATATTTTGTATTTTCTTTGAGCCGACCCTATTGTAATAATTGTAAAAATAAAATAATTCCATATTTAGTCGGCCTAAAAGGCTAAATTTCTAGAACCTTCTCGGGTGGTGGAAATTGCCTATATAAGGAAGGCCCGTAGTGTTGTCTTAGGCAGTTCAGAGCAATTCTAAGTAGATCTGGGTAATGATTCAAGGCTTTGTCCTACAAAATATTGTAAGGGGAATGCCCATGTGGCTTTGCATATTGTAATTCTAAAATTTGTAATTCCACACTTGTGGAGATAATAAGAAGCTCATTTTCTATTCGTGCAAATTGTTGTTGTTTCTCTATTTCTGTTATGTGTTTGTGGTATTAAGGGGAGCACCCTTCATCAAGTGGTATCAGAGCACCCTTCATCAATAACTTTCACAATGCATGTTGGATCTATGAGCACTCCTTAAGAGAGATTATCTTTAATCTTTGCAATATTGTATAATGGTCCATCAGGTGCATTAATGATCTATCCCTTGAGTCAAAATGAATACAGGATTCACACTTATGCTTAGTTTTCTCAATTAGATTAATACATTATTGGAAACTTCATTAGTTATACCAAGGAAATTAATGAAACTTGAATCCTTCATTAAATGAAATTAATGAAATTATTGACATGGAGTATGTTTTTCTTGCTTTTATCTTCTTTTGTTTGTTTCTAGATTTAAAATAGAAAGAAGCATGCGGAACCAAAAGACCTATCCAAAAGGAAAGCTAGCAATGTCTAAGAGAATTTTAGACATGAGGAATAATTATTCACAGGTATGAACAATTTAATAATTTGTCTTTGGTTAGTTTTTTGTGATATGAAATATTTTACAAATTCAAAATTGAAAAATCTTCCATTCTATTGTAGGGTTTGACAAATGGATTGTATACTTAATATGCTTTGATATTTTATATGCATCTTTTCATAGACATACATGACAAAGATGATGATGAAATATTTAAGGATATTCATTTTAGAGAGGATTTTCTTTTTGATGATTATCACGAACCAAGTTCCTATCTAGAAGGAATGATAACAATATCTAGTAGAATTTTAGAGAGGGTGAATAAATAGTCACAAGGATGAACAATTTCATAATTTGTATTTGGTATAATACGATAATTTCATAATTTCATAATGTTTTATGGGATACTATTGGTATGCTTAATTTGATAATTTATTTATTTTTTCTAACCAAAAATTGTTCTTGGTCAATTTTTTGACATATAAATAATAGTTCTTTCGACAAGAATGCTATGTGTTCGACATCTATTCTAACCAAGTGTCATCAAACTTTAGACGAACGCTCTTTGGCATTTCGACGAGGATGTTATGTATTCGATGTCTATTCTGACCACATGTGGTCAAAAGTTCGATGGGATTTGGTCGCATAGATAAAAGGTATGATCCAGGTTAAAGCAATTGCTTCGACGATGATTCGGTCGATAATTCAACCACTATGGACGTCAAAATTTTGACAATGATTTTTCCTACCATATAAGTGATGAAAAAATTTTGACAATAGTTTTGGTCCTTTGGTTGACCAATTAGTATCAAAAATTTGACTAATCCTCATCGAAAACTAGGCTAAAATTTACTAGTGTTAGAATTGTGGAGGAATTTACATAAATATTCAAAAAGGGATTTATGTGGGGATTTATATTAAGATAAATTTAATACATTAGAGAGAGGAGTATTTGAATTCAATTTAAATACTTTAGGTAATGAACCCAACTTAATTAAATGGGTAGATGAATATGATAATTTAATGATTAAATTAATTAAAATTAATTACAATGTCATGGGGATTATAAATTAAATGCATTTAATTAATATGAATGATTTTTAGGTTTCTATATTTTGCCCCTATTTGATATAGTGTCGCAAGTGGTGTTACATCAAAGAAAGGAAAATATGTTGCCCCAAGCGAGGAGGGATGTTGTGACGTAGCAACGACAGTAAGAGGTTTTTCCCTCTCGAGAAAATAATGCAAAGAGGAAACTTGGTGGAATTTTCCCAAAAAATCTACACAAGGAGGAGGGGAAGGGGGAAAGGGGATAAATAGCAGTCATTGTATGAGAAAAGATGCAGTATGCAATATGAATCTAAATGTAGCTAATGGGACATGGGGATCTCATTGTGTTAATGTGGAGATCATAGCCTAGTGTGATATAAAAACATTAGAGACCTACCAGGGTTAATAAGAATGCAAGGCCTTGTCACTAGTATTGCAGAGAACTGTAACAACAAACATACAAGGGTTTTCCCAGCATCACATGTGAATCCAAGAGGAGGCATGGTCGAAATGATGTTGAGGAACCCAAAAACAAGTGACATTTCCCAAGTGCACCATGTGACCCAAAGATCACATATGGGACATGCAAGGGTCATATATGACTGAATCAAAGGCAAAAAGAGAAATGATCAAAATTCCTTGCCCCAAATTGCCCTCAATCATAGCACACCATGATATAAAGGATCACATTGACCGTGAGGAGAGGAACAATGAGAAGACTTCAAAAAGATTAACAAGAACCAAAGATTAAATCCAAAACCAAAGTGATAAATCCAAGAGACATCCTTTGCCAAAGAGAGATTGAGTAACTAGATGATTCCTGGGTAGATTAGGTCAGAAAAGAGGAACGATGTATCCTATAAGGACCTGTTGGTGAGATTCATTTTGAAAAACTACGGCTTGGCAAATGAGGGATCTAAGACAATCGCTAGATCAACGATGGTGACTAAGGAACTTTTTGAAGTGCAAGGCTAGGTGAGATAAGTCAATTGATCATAGTGCATCAGAAAAACAAGGATATGTACAATGGGACACTACACTATAGTACAAAAATTCATGGTTGATATATAAAATGGTTATGTACAAATGCTCAGGGATTAGGATAGGTCCACAAGTGACAAAGATATATACAAAGCTCAGGATGCGGGGAGGAGGATCTCTCTATACAAGGAATATAATAGGAAGCTCAGGATGTGGGAGTGTAAGTCATATTGTTGTTGCATATGCTTGAGAATAGAACACCTTGGGAATGTGGGTTGGTGAAAAGGATGTGGAGGAGGGGGAGTTGGATAGAAGAGTGTGAAGGGGATGGGAGGGCATGGGAGTTTGATAGATAATGGCCCAGTCCACTATGTATGGTACATGTTTCTAGGTTTTCACCAACATAATTTTCCAATGCACTTGATTGCCAAGTTTTCACCATTGGATAATTATTTATATTTAATTTTTATATTTTTTTATTTTTTTTATATCATCGAGGTGCATGTTTACTAGGTTTTCACCAAGACAGTGATTTTTTGAAGACATTTTGTAACTTTTATGGATTTTTTCAGATACATATGGGATAGTTCAAGCATAGAACTTCTTTAGATGGATGATATTGATGGGATCATGGAAGGGGTCCCCTTAAAGTGTAGATAACTGATAGGCTCTATTAGGCCATTTTCCTATTAGTGCAAAAATCCAATGAAAATGGTCTACTTCCTTGACAAACCCTAGAAATTTTTTCAACCCCACTACTTCTTGTTTTGATGTGTGAAGAAAATATATCAAGTTTCATAGCTTGCGAAGTTAGCCAGAGGTAGTTTATCATGTGTCCAATCTCCAGTCAAAATTGCATGGCCTAATGTGAAAAAACTAATGAGAAATTCAAGTTCAGAGGTCTAAGAAATAGGTCATTTTCATGTCCTAGGGTTTCAAAAAATTGTTTAAATCTACAAGAAACCCTACCCAAATCTATTTCTCTATTACCTTTTTGAATCACTTAAGTTCCAAAAATGCACGTGTTTCATTAAAACTATTGGGCAGGGCCATGTTGCTAATATTTCTTTTTACCTAAGTCGACGCCCCTTTTAATTTTCCTAAGTGTCGATGGCTTTAATATTTTCTAAGTCTCGGTGATTAATTTTTCCTAAGGTTTCAGCTTTTATTAAATCCCTTTATCTCCTGTGAAGATCCGACAATTGTCATTGATTTGCAAAGCAAGGATTTACCCATCGTGATGTTGCAAAAATGGTTAATGCGGTGGATAACTCAACACTTCTATCTGGTGGGACCATTTTTCATTTGTTAAATTGGGTCATTGATGAGATTTGATCTTGTAGCTGTTACACAACCGCAAAGCTTCCCTGACGCCAGACTATCCTCTTCGCGATGTTGCGACCAATCGCCACTTGTCTTAAATTGTTAGAGGGGCCTGGCATTCAGTCTTCCTTTAATCTGACAACTGTCATATGACCACAAGGCAAGCTTTTCCCCTTTGCAATCTTGCAATAGCCATCTGATCTTCTAGCACGTAAAGGTAAATGTCAGGTGGGTCTTGTACTAGATAGATCTGATGTGCTTGTTTTTTATTGGTCAAGCTAGATGGTGATGTGGATGTTGTAATCACCTAAAATTGGGCTAATAGAACCTAAGGCCCTATTTTCCCTTAATTCAGTATATAACCTTGATTATGTTAATTCAATTCCCGATCATTAATATAAGTCCCAAAAATTCAATAAAATCCATCAAATCCTAAATCAAACATTTATCACTAAGGTTTCAAGCTAAATCAAGACAATTAACTCTAGGCGTATTTAATTAATTCAATCCCACCAAATGCAAGGCTAGAGTTATTAATTAAAACAAATTCATAAATACCTCCTAAATCAAACAAACACAAAAAACACACTCTAATGATTAAGAGGTTCTCACATGGATTAAGGATCAAGCCAAGATGCATCTCAACCACTCCTCACAGATACATCTCAACCGTTCAATTCATTCAATCTTCTATAAAAGAGAAATTGAAAAAGCTTAACACTTATTCTACATGCTTCTATTTTCTTCTTAATACTTGTAATTCTAGCTTATGAATATTGTAAATTTGAGGCTTCATAATCCTTGATTATTGAACTCTCATGCTTGGGAAATTGCTTACTAATGTCTTAATTTGGTAGTTGTTTCTATGTTTTCATGCTTAGCTAATTAGAGAACACTTCAATTTGGCTCAAAATGGAAAGAATCTATGGTTTTACACTTGATTTCATGCATTTACTCTTGAATCTCTCATTTTAGTGTAGACTGTCACTATTTAAAGGTCAAATCTGAGAGCAATTAACCCCTTATTTCATACTTGCACTAACTAGAGAGAAATAGGATACTTTTTCTTGTTGGTTTCTTCAATTGCATGCTTATTTTCTCCAACAATTGATGTTATTATCCTATTTAAGTGTTGTGTTGTAGGCCACAAACTCACACACACATTTCTGGTGCCCACCGTGGGGCTAAGCCCCAGATTTCATAATTTTTAAGCTTTTAAAACTAATATTCATCATATTTTTCTTGCCAGAGGATCGCATTTGGTAGTAACATCATTTCCCAGATTGTACCTGGTGGTAACATCATTTCTTGGATCACATCTGGGAATAATCTCGTATTTGGTAAACTATAAGATCGCATCCTATGATCTAGGTCGCATCTAGGAAATAGGGTCATTTTAGGGAAATTGGATCGCATCTGGGAGGAATTTAGGATCGTATCTAGGGCATTTTATTACTTTCTTAAGATTTTTAACCTCTGACAATTACTTGATGATTTCTATGGTTTTTCTGGCAGCTTAACTGTGGTCTGCAGGTTCAAAGATAGAAACCCAAATACTAACTTGTGTTTATGATTTTCTTTAAAGATAAAATGAACTTTATGCTTTTGTTTTTTAGCACTTAATGGCAATTTGATTTCACTTTGTAAATCAATTAGAGGATTATGCTCTTTTCCCCTTGAGGGAAAATCAAAAACTCAAAAATTGGCTTACATTTTGGAGTTAAATTGGGGAATGAATTCTAACAATTGCATTTTCAATTTCCTTTGAAGCATTATCTTCTGAGAGTTCTTTGGATTTTGGGATTTCTAACAAGCCCACATGTTAATGGGTGAATTTGATGTTTGTATGTGATTTTGAAAAGCCTAACAGTGGTTTGCGGGATGTTTGCCCAAGATAAAATTGAAAGACTACTAATGCTTGTCATGCAGGTTGCCTCTAAAGAAAATTCAACACAAAAACTTCATGCTTGGTTTTTCTAGGAATCTTAAAATAATTTGAGATCAAGTTGCAAACCAATTAGCGGATTATGCTCTTTTCCCCTTGAGGGAAAATCAAAAAGTCAAATGTTGGCTTGTTATTTGGCATCAAATTGGAGTAATTGGATCTTAAATATGCTTGATGTGTTTGGGATTTGTGGTATAAGTTAGGAGATTATGCTCTTCTCCTTTATGAAGAACCAAAAATTCAGAGCTTACTATCATTTATCCACTTACTTTATTGTATACCTTTAAAGGGCTTGCCGGTTGAGGAAATAATCTCCCAGGAACGACCCAAGTGGGGACAAGTCTTTTGCTGACTCTTCCACCCCACTATAAAATTTGATGCTTCCTTGAGGCTAAAGCCTTGGAAGACATGATCTATCTTATCTTGGGATATTGATGATCAATCCCAAAGACAAACTTGGATTTTTTGTAGAGCAGAGCCGCTTGAATCTTGCTTGCAAGACTACACACCTTCAGGTTCCCATAGGGTTAACAACCTCAATCCTTCTTGTGAGACTATGGGAGATGGTTTTGAATGAATTCCTTCATTAAAAACTCTATGTTAGATGCCACTCGGATCACCCCCAAAAAGTTTTTATCACTTGTCCGAGGAAAATAGTAATTGCCCCAAGAAATTCACCATATTGAGCCCCCATCGACATTAACACTTGGCAAATATGGCCTCCAATATCCATTGCATTTTATTGGACTGTGATATTTTGAGGAGTCGTTGGGTGTGTTCCTAAGTCAGTGAACAAGTGGTTTCAATCTCTACCTAGTATAAGGCAAGTTAGGTGTGTCTGATTAAAACATTTGCTTGATGTGTTCTAAATACAAATTCAGTTAATTCCCCCCAAATGAACAAGCACAGACCATTTACAAGCATTTACAAGCACTTGAAAATCACTAGAATCTGACAGACATGACCCATTTTTTGAGAAACACTGAAACTATAAATTCCTTGTCATCATAAGATCACATCCAGTATTCTTGAGTCACACCCCATATCCCAGATCGCATCTGTTCAAACCTAGGTCACATCTGGTAGTCACACCATTTCTTGGATCGCATATGATTAACATTCCATTTCCTGTGTCAGATACAATATTTCCTAAGTCACATCTGGGGTTCCAAATTGTTTTGCCAATCACTATATAGGATCGCATCTGGGATAGAGAGCACTTCTATACCATCCAAAACCAAATTGTTACATTTTTAGATACCCATTTGGCCCATTAGTAAGTTCATGTTGTCAAAACATAGTCATCTGATAACCAAAGAGAGTCATTGTTGAAATTCTTGTTACCTTGCATGGTCCAAATCTACATTGTCCAATTGTGGAGTCAGTTTATCCAATCAGTTACAACCAAGTTCTCAGCTCATAAATAGGGCACTTTGACACTCTTTGACACTGAAACTTTCACATTTATCAAACCCACTTACACTTTGGTTCCCAACTCATAAACAGGGCAATCTAACCCCATTTGACATTGGATCCATAAAACAATATTTCAAACCCACTCTTGCATCCTTGGATCCACAATCAGACATTGCAAACAATCAGACCCACTTTTAAACACAAGACATTCATTGGTTACTCAATCCATTTTCATGGTTGTTACAAGGCACAAAGCTTACCATTTTGTAAAGAACCCATTTTCAGATGAAGTACAATTACACACCTTTGAAATAGGGGAGACCTCAAGAATCAATCCCCTATTTGGTACTACACCGAGCACTACTTATACACCGACTCCCAAACAAATAAACATAAAAAACCAAGATGATTACTGATGGGATAAAAGATACCATGACCAAGAACAAGAAGAACATGATAAACAAAAAGAAGAGATACAATACCACGAAACATATCATGATGATGATGATGATGATGATGAAGATCCCACTGAAAAAGAATACCAAAAAGCTATAAATAGCAAATGATTCAAAAAAATCATTGAAAGAACTTTGGATGAAAGTAAGGAAAAATATTTCCTAGAACTCACTTCTCAAGGTGTGAAATTACCAAAGGATTATTATGTGAGTCAACTCAAGATAAAGGAAGACCTTAGTCCTATATCAATTCTAACAAGGCAACTAACTGCTTTATGAGCAGAAATCCAAGAACTCAAAAAAGAAAAGGACAGACCAAAACAATCATATTCTTTGGAGCACATATGTCCTTTCCCTTTTGACAAGGGACTCAAAATGATTCGATTTCCCAAGAATATCACAATACCAAAGTATGACAAATACATGGGAGATTCCAGCCCTCAAGATCGTGTGAGAGATTTTTGCACAATTGGTATGGAGTTCATGCATGAACAAACATATCTCATGAGGCTATTTCCATGAAGCCTAGGTGGGAAAGCTATGGATTGGTTTTCCAAATTACCCATAGGAATCAAAACATTTGATGAACTAGTGCAAAAATTCATACAACAATACTCCTACAATATCCAACACATAGTCACAATGTTGAATCTATGTAACACCAAACAGAAAATGGGAGAATCTTTCTTGAGTTTCCAACAAAGATGGAGAAAGATATTTGCATGATATGCTAGGAAGATACCTGAAAATGAAAAGATGGATATCTTCATTAACAACTTGGTTCTTGAAATGAACTTCCCTATACAATTACAAGGACCACCAAGTTTTGATAAATGATAGACAGTGCAATCAAGATTGAGGAAGTAATCAAGAAAGGTGAAATCTCCATCCACAAAGAAAATAAGGACAAATAGTATTCCTCCAAGGACAAGTACAAGTATGTGAACAAGAACAACAAGAATGTGGTTAATGATGGAGTTGTTGACACTCCTAATGTCAAACCAAAACTAGATGTTTTCAATCTTACAAGTCTTCAAACAAACAAGAATCTAAATCCTACTGTGACACCAATGACAAATAATACTTTCAATAAACCTCAAAGAGAACCTTGGGCACCAAGGCCTAAGAGGGAATTTAGACCGTTGGGAGACACCTTGGAAGTGGTTTTAAAATCACTTGTGGATAACAACATCATTAGGATTCTTGATTCCAAACCCTGGGATCTAGAAGACAAACACAAGTAGTGGAATGATAAAGATTATTGCAAGTTCCATCATAATAAAGGACATAAGACCAATAATTTCTTGAAACAAAGACATGTTATTCAAGATCTTATTGAACAAGGAAAACTCAAGGTAGATGGACATCAAATGAACAATGACCATAAAGCATTTCAAACACCATTACCTAACTATGAGAAGGGAAAATATTCAAAGAGAAATAAAATCAACTACACATACTTAGATAATGACAATGTAATCAATATGATGGAACCATGCGAGCACTATGTCAATATGATCACTCTAAGGGTCCGTTTGTTTGCATAACCTGAATTTGAGTCAAAACCTGATTATCTCAAAATCAGGTTTTGATTTTGAATTCCACCTCTTTGGTGGGAAGATGGATATGCCCATTTTGGTGGCATATTCAAGTTTTAATGGTATAACCCGATTTTGAAATGAGTGTTCCAAACAGTGGAGAATGGTCAAAACCTGATTATCATCTTCCAATTCCTGCCATCTTTTGGCAAACAAATAGGCCCTAAGAGGATTTAAAAACAAACCTAAATCCTCCAATGTTGTAATACAAAGTCAATCTAAGCTCACTCTCAAAGGGGCTTCAACATCCAAAGAACCAGCTTCAACAACAACAACATCTAAACAAGCGGTGCTACCTCCAAAGTTCAATCTTGTGGAATAGTTACAAAAGACACCCACTCAGATATCTATCCTAGAATTGTTGAAAATCTCCCCTAGTCATAGGGAAGTTCCTGATCAAGCCCTACTTAGCACTAATGTACCAAAAGATCTAGATGTGGGTAGATTCCAAGCTATGGTTGGTAACTTGAATTCCCCGCACTACCTATCTTTTTCTGAAGAGGATGATAAATCATTGAGTCAACCACATAACCATCCATTACATTTAGAAGTCCTTATTCACAAAGATTGAGTCAAATGTGTCTTGATAGATGGAGGTGCTGGTTTGAACATTTGCATATACAACTTGATAAAACAATTGGGTTTCTCAGAGCATGTCATTGATCCTAGGAGGAAGATAACCATCAAGGCTTATGATGAAGAGGGAAGATCCTCTAAAGGATTATTTGTTTTACCTATCAAAATGGGACCGGTGGAGCAAGATGTCCTATGTAAAGTTCTTGATCTCCCCCTTGCTTACAACATTCTTCTTGGAAGACCATGGATACACTCAATGCAAGTTGTGCCTTCCACTTATCATCAATGCCTAAATTTTCCTCATAATGGAGTGGAGGTTACTATTCCATTAGATACAACATACACTTGCAATAATCTCAAACAAGCATAAGGCATGGTTCCTCATAACAAAGAAAGCTCTCACAAGGAAGAAACATCCAAAGAAATGGTTTTGAAAGGCTTTTCTACAAAGATCAATATCCAGGAGACAAGCATGGGTGAATGCAAGATAGATCCTATAGTGTCTTTGAAAGATCTTCACATATCTCCTAGGACATAAGGAATTCCTTCATCAACATTTATACCATCCAATGGAAGTTCTCTAACTATACATGAAGGAACTGGAATGGTAAAAGCAAAAATATCCCTTGAAGAGGAAAATGAAGAAAAGGCTATTTTGCAATGGCTTTATAAAGAACCTAAAGAAGATGGGAACGTTAAACATGTTGAGATATCTCCAAGAAAATATGGGAAAGGATATGAACTTATGAAACAAATGGGATACAAATGAAAAGGAGCCTTGGGAAAAAACAAACAAGGACTTGTAGAACCCCTACATATGGATTTCTAAAATCCTAAAGACAAGACTGGGTTAGGCTTCAGACAAGCACGATTCAATCCTACAATAGAAAGAGGTCTAGTATTTGACACATTAGGGGACTCAGATGATGATGAAGAAATATAAGGACAACCTATTGCTTATGAAAGATTGTTGCTCTTGCAAGGAGACCCACTATCAGAAATTGGCACTACTTTTAGGCAAAGACAAAATGAAGAACAAGCAGAAGAACCTGAAGAAGAACAAGAACAAGGGCTTCCTATTTTTGATGCACCTCACTTTGATGAAGAAGTAGAAGCAATGAATCCACAAGAACCATTGAAAGAAGAAGAGAACCATGCCAATAAAGAAGATGAAGTACCCATGACTATTGCTCACTTCTTGGGGCTTTCAAATTATAGTCAAGTAGACTCGCATGAATATGAGTGGGATGTCCTTTTTTATGCTACCATGGACATAGAGATAGATGTGATACACAAATTTTCCCCTATAATCTTGAGTGAAGAAGGAGAAATTTATAATGTTAGATCACTAGAGTTAGATCCGCATAACATTAACATGAACTCTAATAATAATGAACATGACTCTAATTATCCTAACATCTATTTAGAAGAAAACTTAATAGATGTTATCTTGCAAGTTACAAATGGTGATAACAACATGGTGTTGTCTCTTGAACCTACCGAATCTCTATCCTTGAAATACCCTAACTTGATAGACTGGGATGAACCTACAAACACAAGCTTACTATCCTTTGACAATGACTATTCCATAGCCTGTTATCTCAATGCTTGTGAACCCTTCCTTTCTTCCACTAGTGTAATGAGTGAAACTATGACTGAAGAGGATATCAAGTTTCTCAATCTCAAAAAGAAAAATAAAAAGAACAAGAGATCTAATGGTGAAAACCACCTAGTGGCAGTATCATATCCTAAAAGAGAAAAAGAAAAAGACATCCAATGGTGAAGACCTCTTCGAGGTGCCAAAGGATGGGATTCTTGATATCCTTCCAAATCACTTTCAAGAAAGATCATTAGTTTTGATTGAACCTACACAACCCATTAATTTGGGAACAACAGAAGCTCCTCAGCTAGTTCACATTGCTCAGTCATTGTCAGAAGATGAAAAGATCCAATTCACCAATTTCTTCAAAGAAAAAAAGATCAATTTTT
Source organism: Chamaecyparis obtusa (assembly GCA_027943335.1). Taxonomy (NCBI): domain Eukaryota; kingdom Viridiplantae; phylum Streptophyta; class Pinopsida; order Cupressales; family Cupressaceae; genus Chamaecyparis; species Chamaecyparis obtusa. The sequence goes on along the minus strand of BSBK01003862.1, from coordinate 1,989,681 downwards.
CTTGGTCTTATTTAGATATGCCCAGATTGGACACAAACTTAATTATGCACCATTTGTCTATTTCCCCATATGTAAAACCAGTAAAGCAAAAACTCAAAAAGATGAATCCACATGTGGCATTACTAGTGAAAGCATAAGTGGAAAAACTATTGAAAGTTGGATTCTTTAGGGTTATTGATTATGTGGAGTATATATCAAAGATAGTTCCTATTTCTAAGGTGGGAAAATCCATAAGAGTTTGTACAGACTTTAGAGATCTAAACAAGGCTTGTCCAAAAGATGATTTTCCACTTCCAAACATAGACATGATTGTAGACTTAATATCTGGTTATGAGATGTACTCCCTAATGCATGGATTTTCAAGATATAATCATATCAAAATTTCTCCTAGGGACCAAGAGAAAATAGCATTCACGTGTGCATGGGGACATACTACTAGAATGTGATGCCATTCAATCTCAAAAATGCAAGTGCCACTTATCAAAGAGAAATGACCACAATCTTCCATGACATGATGCACAAAAACATGGAAGACTATGTTGATGACACCTTGGCAAAGTCAAAGATAAGGACTACACACATAGAAGACTTAAGGAAGATCTTTGATAGAATGGAACAGTTCCAAATAAGAATTAATCCTAAAAAGTGCGCATTTGGCGTGTCATCTGGAAAACTGTTAGGGTTCATAGTCTCAGAAAAAGGAATTGAAGTGGATCCAACAAAGATAAAAGCTATTCTAGAGATGCAACCACCAAGGAACATTAGTCAAATGAGAACACTACAAGGAAAGCTACAATCTATAAGAAGGTTCATATCTTAGTTGGTGGACAAAGCACAACCTTTCACAAAGTTGATGAGAAAAGGAACCACATTCACTTGGGATGAGCAATGTGAAGAAAATTTTACCCAAGTCAAAAAGTATTTGATGAATCCTCCAATTCTAATGGCACCAATCTATGGAAAACCTCTATTACTCTACATATTAGCTACAGACACATCATTAGGAGTATTTCTTTCACAAGAGGATGAGACCAAGAAAGAAAGAGCCATATATTACATCAATAGAAATTTGGTGACATTTGAGTTGAATTATTCAATGATTGAGAAGGCATGCTTAGTAGTGGTGTTGGCATCCCAAAAGCTGAGGCACTATATGTTGGCACACAAGGTGAAGCTAATGGCTAAAATTGATATGCTTAAGTACTTGTTGAACAAAGTAGTGCTAACAAGAAGACTTGCTAAGTGGGTCCTAATCCTAAGTGAATTTTATATTGAATATGTAGATAGGAAAGTCATTAAAGGACAAGTGATTGCTGATCAACTTGTAGAGACACCATTAACTGATGACAAGCCATTAGTTGTGGAATTTCTAGATGAGTCTATCATGCACTTAATAGAACATCCTTGGAAAATGTATTTTGATGGCTCCTTCACACAGTAGGGATCAGGAGCTAGATGCTTATTCATCACACCACAAGGATATAAGATTCCCAAGGCATACAAAATTATTTTTCCATGCACCAACAATATAGAAAAATACGAAGCTCTTGTGAATGGGCTCAAGCTTGCAATAGAATGTAAAATCATTAAATTACACATTTATGGAGATTTGCAACTCATTATCAATCAAGTGAATGGTGACTATCAGACTTAGGATGAAAAGCTAATGCCCTACAAGACAATGGTGGATGACTTGAAAAAGTACTTCGTCTTCATTACATTTCAGCAAATTCCAAGATCAGAGAATAGAGTAGTTGATGCGATGGCTATTTTAGCATCCATATTACAATTGGAAGAGCACCAATTTTGCTATGACTTCCTAGTGGAAGAAATCCCTTTCCCAACTTATGACTCACCTGAATCTCAAATTGTTTATGCCCTGGAAACCCAAGTGTTATCCAGATATGCCCATATCTACTCCTATCTTAAAGACCAAACAATTCCTGAAGGCTATTCTAGAAATTAAAAGAGATCCCTCATAGGAGAAGCATCATGTTACATAATCATTGCTAATTACTTGTTTAGACGTAGTCTAGATGGCATGCTTCTTAAGTGTTTAGAACATGAAGAGTCCAATCATGTATTAAAAGAAGTTCATGAAGGTGTGTGTGGATCACACTCAAATGGTTTTTCATTAGCTAAGAAAATCCTAAGGGTGGGGTACTATTGGCCCACTATGGAGAAAGATGCTATCCACTTTGCAAAAACTTGTAAGAAATGTCAGATCCATGGTAATCTAATACATGTGCCAGTTAGAGAGCTAATTCCCTTCATAACACATTGGCCATGTTAGCAATGGGCCTTTGATTTGGTTGGTTAGATCTACCCTAATTCATCTAATGGACACAAATACATCATCACTACAACTGAGTATTTCATAAAATGGGTGGAGGTTGTCCCGCTATCCAATGCAATAGGAAAACAAATCTCAATTTTCATATTGAATTACATCATTTGTTGTTATGGCATACCCTCATCGATTGTGACTGACAATGGGGTCAATTCAAGAACAAAGGCATATATGAGATGTGTCTTTAATTCAAAATCACTCAGCATTGTTCCTCAATCAATTACCCTCAAGGTAATAGACAGGTTGAAGCATCAAACAAAAACATTATGAAAATATGGCATAGGACAGTAAAAAAATTAAGAAGGGATTGACATTTGCAAATTAATCCAACATTATGGGCTTACAAAACAAGCATTAGAACACCAACTAGTACAACTCCTTTTGCACTAGTCTATGGATCAGAAGCAGTCTTACCAGTTGAGGTAGAGATTCCATCAATGAGAGTATCACTGAAACATCTAGTCACTGACGAGGACTATAGAATCTATAGGCTACAAGAACTTGAATTGCTAGATGAGTGCATGCAATAGGCATTTGATCATCTCAAAGCTTATCAAAAGATAATGTCAAGAGGATACAACAAGAAACTAAAACCAAGAAGTTTTCAGATAGGAGATCTAGTTCTAAGAGAAAATCCTAAGAATCAACAGAATCAAGAACAAAAGGGAAAATTTGAACCCAGCTAGTTGGGTCCCTTTGTCATTCCAGTAGCATTTGGATTAGGAGCCTATCAATTGGCTATGCCTAAAGGAGATGTTTTACTAGATCCAATCAACACTCTACAGCTAAAAAGGTTTTATGCCTGACATTCTAGAGGTAGCTTCTGTACAATGAAAAGAGTCCTGAAAAAAGTTCAAAAATAGAAAATATGGATCCTGAAAAAAATCAAAAACAATGGAAAAAGTCCTTAAAAATGACTATCTCGGTGAAAACCTACCAATAGGTGCCTTGATGAGTCCAAAAAAAATAGAAAAATCAAAAGAACAAAAAAATTGGAAAAGAGAAAAAAGTGTCTTGGTGAAAACCTGGTAAACAGGCGCTACTTGTAATCAACACTCTATCTATCAAGACAACACTTGTGCATTTGGCCTCTGTAAATATTAGTTTGTATATATCCTTCAGTCACTTTCATGATACGTCAAATCCTAAGAGAACTTTCAAAGAATTGTGCCTTCCTAAGACTAGAATCTATCCACATTAGGGTCGTAGGTAAACTATTTTTTCCTTAGGGGACATTTGATCAAAATCACATGTTGAGTCTGCAATTGACAATAAACTATGAACAAACAGTATTTTTCAATACTACCCTTGTCTGCAATTGACAATAAACTACGAACAACAGTGTTTTTAAACACCAACAACTTGATCTAAAATGTGTTTTTCAACACAACGTCATGATGAAAAGAGTGTTTTTAAACACTAAAATAATTGAGACACTTATCGATGAATAAAGGGGTCTTTGATTGATAATATTTTTTATGCATGTCTTTGCAAGATTAATTAAAAGTGTTTTTAAATACTATAATCACAACTGTCTATTTCTATTATGCAAATACAATGATCATGCTAAAGGATAATGAACTTTTCTTATTATAAATTTTTTATTGTTGTGTCCCCTTGAGTGACTCGATGATGTCTCTGGACTAGAGAAACAAGGACTGGGGGCATCATGTTTTCTTTGTTTTCTATTTGTGGTAATAAATCTAATGATCTAAGGTGATCATGGGGAATGGGTGTCTACTATAAGTGCCTCCATCACGATTGGAATGTCATGTATACCTCTACCTGTTTCTTATGAAAACATTAGTGAGGTTGGATCTATTTCCTTGCCTATTTAAAACTAACAAAGATAAACTACTTCCTAGTAAAGTGCATGGTAAATCAGATTATACCCTAGGATATGAATACAAAATGAAAGGTCATTATGGGTATACATTTACACATTGTGCACTAGAAAAGAAATGGTTTATATCAAATAGGAAGTAACTAACAGAACATTATAGCTTATATGTACTTTTATGTTTAGGTTGTCTTCCAACATGATGAATAAAATGGATGTATTCATATTTTTAGGATTGCTAAATCTATCGGTGAAAATTCTACTATCCTAATGAGGTCCCGCTAACAAAGGCTCTATGATGAAAAACAACCTGGTTTGAATAAATAGTGACTCTCCTAGGTGCATTTCATTGGTTAATTGCATTAGAGTTCATTTTAGTTGCATATCATAGTAATTTGCATTAGGTTCATTTAGATGCATTTCATTGTCTTTAGTTGCATTGAAATTCATTTTAAATTGCATTCATTTTAATTTAGTTGCATTCATTTTAATCCTGCATAAGCATAAAAGTGTGGATTCAACTATCTGAGGCATTGATATAAACTGAAAATCTATCTAAAGAAATTTGATATAATCTGAAAATCTTAAAACATTAAACATTTAACCATTTGACATGTGTGACCAAGTACATCATGGAATCATAAGCAACTGAAACTAAAATGATTGAGAGTATAAATCACTAATATCCATTTGCATTCATAAATCCATTTCACATCATAACATCATTTGCATAATGCATCCATATTCATTCATACATAAATAAAAGTGAGATGTCCATACATCACATCGCAACACATCTCATACATCCATACATTCATAAAAACTTTGAAAATAACAAAAACATGAGCATATATCAGTGAAATATATTATGACATCATTTTATCATCACCTAAATCTAAATATTGACCAAGTATGACCATCACATCAATATCCAAAGCATAAAGCAAACATCAGATATCACATGTGCAAAAATTAAAACCATCAGAGATAGCAAACAAGATGAATCAGATAAGAGCATCCATGGAAGAATTAGCAAGAGGATCAATATATCATCAGAAATGTCCATAAACAAGAGTGTCCAGGATGCTCATCAGAGAGCATCAGTAACTCAGAGTATCAAAGCATGAATGCAACAATGAGATAATGTATCAGTACAGGGTCCAGAGGACATGAAAGTACATTGATAAAAAATGGTACAACTACAAGATATCCAATAAGATACAATATGTCCAAGGATACAAAATATGAACATCAAAAGAGGTCTACACCTCATTGGCCCCCTTGTCCTCTGTTGGAGGATTGGAAGGGGGTGCATCTGCTTTGCCAGGTGGTGGTGGAGGCATGGCACCCTCGGATTGTTGAGCAATAACGGAATATAAAGGGGCCCTCTGAGAGGTAGGAACTATAGCACAATACAAATTGAAATAATATGTGGCCCTCTATCCTTGGTAGGTGGTAGTGTGCACATATGTGTCTCTCTCAGCTCTCAACTACACAAGCTATGTATCTATGTGTGCCCTCAATTGTGCTAACTAGGCATCGCTATCCACTCTTAGTTGAGCAACCTCTGTATCTCTCTCTAGTCTGACCTGAGCCAACTATGCATCTCTCTCTGATAACTAGGATTGAAGGATCGCTAGCTCTAATCTCAATGCATCCCTCTCCTACTCACATTGTGATATCCTATCTCCACCATCACCTATGGGAGGATCCTGATGTGCCTACTGTTGCTACTGATCCTGACCATCCCCTCCAATCAGCCTTTGGGCATGCTCGTCCCTATGTAAAAGTGGCCCTGTGTTCCTTTAAGGAGGGATAACTCTCAATCTACATCATTGTTGTTGGCCACCATCTCCACCTAAGGCTTAATGCCTACTACCACTCCCACCTCCACCTCCAACACCATCTCCTCCACATCCACCATCCCCTCCATACCCTCTACCATCTCAACCCCCACGAGCCTGATCTCTGTCGCAACCCCTATCCCTAGCTTGGCCTCAGTCTCCACCCCTAGCAGCTCAGCCACTGCCATCATTAGTAGGATCATAATCTAAAGTGTCCTCAATCCGTGGAACAGCCTCATTTGGCATAGTAAACCAAGGGAATGGATGCTTAGTACAATGTGTATGGTACGTAGGAGTGACTCCTCCATCAAGAATCTTAGGGTGGTAGGCCCAATCCACCCCTACCATGTGACTAATAGAATGCACTATAGTCTCAAAAATCAACCTGGAACCCCACTATGCCTCCTCATCTCGAATCCTGGCATATGTAGCCACCTCCTGTGACATGCTTTGAACATGGTCGTACTGCCTATGTACATGACTGACCAAGAATATCTCAACAACATACCTGGTATGACCAATAAGATATCTACTCTGAAGGAAGAACAACATCTGTGGGGAGTCCAAGGCCCATCCCTCACAATCAATTTATGGTCGCCACACAACATCAATAACATCATCTAATAGGCGGTGCCAATACTCTAACTTACCCAGATTTGGTTGTTGTATCAAACTAGAATACATGAATATATAGGGAAACCCAACATTGTGGTGCCTCTCAACAATAGGATGTGTGACATGAATATGCTCCCATGCCCAGATCTAAAGAATAACTCTGCTAATAGTCATAGTCCTCAAATGAAGATAGACTATCTGATGTAACTCTTGATAAAGATGAGCCAAGATGCAACTCCCCCACATGTATCTCCCAGGTGCCTGAATCATCTGGTCAATGACTTGTGGCCATCCACACATAAATCCAAGCTAGCCTCTATCAGGCATCAACAGACCACCTATCACTCTAGCTAAGTAAACAGGTAGTGTCACGTAGTTGGCCACCATGTGGTCCCAACTAAGGTAATGGTGTTCAATGGTATCATCACCAAATAGTCTCCATGCATTATCCATCACCATGGGACTAGATGCCTCATACTCTACATGAGTACCCATGATAGGAACATGAAGAATCCTCCATATGTCCTATGAAGTCACAATCCTCTCACTCATGGGAAGATGAAACATGTTGTACTTTGAATGCCATCTCTCAGCGAGCACCGTCAAGAGACCCCGATTCACCCGAATATCAGATAAATCTGCCATACAACATAGACCACATCTGGCCACAACCCACTACTCCTCAATTGACAGTCACATGTGCAACTCCAAGACCTAACTCAGCCGGGGACATCTAAAAGACACAACCTCAAAATTAGTCTGCACAACAAAAAATTGGGGCATTATGTTAGCATTAGACAACAAAATTTGCTCAAAAGGATCAAAACAGACAAGTATAGTTGGCTAAAAATTTAATAATCAGAAAACCAAGGCTGCAATCCTAGATATGATTCAAGAAATATGGGATGTGATCCTTAAAAAGGGTGTGATCCATGAAATCCTAGATGCGACCCTAGAAATCTAGTATGTGAGTCAGAAACCAAAAGCGATCCTAGATTTACAGCATGCAACTCGCTGATGAAATGCTATAAAAATTGGTCTAAACTAACCAAATGTGACTCACTAATGAAATGGTATAAAAATTGGTCTAAACTAACTGGATGCAACCTGATGAAGTGCGATCCATGAAATACCAGATACAATCTGGGAAATGCTGAAAAATAGGGTGTGACACGAGGTTGACCGCATGCGATCCCAGTTACGGGATGCGATTCAAAATTCATTTTCCTATAAAATGAATGAAAATGTGTGAAATTTAAAATTTTCAATTTAACAAAGTTCATTATCGGGTACTCACCAGTGGTGTGTAATGTTGTGGCTGGTCATGTTGTCCAGCCATCTCAAAATGATGCTTCTCCACAGGGATAACCATGGTTACTAAAAGCTCCGAAAAATGGTCTTTTTGACCTATTTAAGCCTCTTGGGGGGGCCTAGAACCCTAAGGAGACTTTATTCATAAGACGTCATAGAGCCTTAATATCGGGACAAAAATCAAAACAGGTGATTTATTTCACTTAGAAGCAGTAAAAACAAAGTTACACAACAAAGTCCACCTTCAAAATTAAGAAGTCAAACATTGTCAAATTATAGTCAAATAGGGGCAAATTGAGCAAAAGGGATACCGTGAGTAAGGCAAATCAGTAAAGAAATGGTTTTCAATCAAATCCATGGTCAATAGCAATAAAAGTTCAGTCAAAATCCACTAAAAAGAGCTTAATAGAGTGCAGGTAATGCACAGAAAGCTTGTCAGAAGCTACAGAAAGTAATTTTCTCATTAGCAAATCAAGTTTTTATGCTAGGATATTGCTTAAACACATGTCAAACTTGGTCAAATCTCTCAAATTCTTTGTCAAACTTGGTCAAATAGTGCTTTTAGGGCACTAACATTGATCTAAATGGCTTGATAATTCTTTCCAATCAATCTACGCTTGATCCAAGATCATTTCAATCATCGCAAATCTTTATAAATGCTTGAAACTAATGATTTTAATTGAATTTATTCTGATTTTGGTCCTGAGGGGGCATAATCATACCAAAATCCAATGCTTTGAATTAGATTCTTCAACACCAGGGGCACGATAGCTTTCTTCAATCAAGTTGAGACTGTTAATCTTTACAACATTGATCAATTTCATCGCTTCAAATCAAATTGGTTACTTATCAGCATGACCAATTTTTAACTGAAAATTCTTTTCAAAATCTCCTATCGATCTTCATTCAATCAAGCTCAGAGTTGGTATTGTCAATTATTGTCCAATCAAGTTTAGAATTGATAAGTTTCTAATCAAGCAGGATTTCGTTTGATCAAGCTCAAAATTCTCTTATCGGTCTTTGTTCAATCAAGTTTGGAATTGATATCGTCAATTCTTGTCCAATCAAGTTCAAAATTCATAGCTTTTAAGCCAAGTAGGATTTCATTTGATCAAGCTCAGAATTCTCAAATTTAGAGTTGTCTTGTTACTGCTCTATAAATCTTTAAGAGTGGTCCTCACTGCTCTATAAATCACTTGAGTTCAAAGTAGTTATTGTTGCTCTATAAATCTCCTAGATCACGCCTTTAATTTTCCTATGTGTCAATGGCTTTAATATTTCCTAAGTCCCAGTGATTTATTTTTCCTAAGGTTTTGGCCTTTATTAAAGCCATTTGTCTCTTGTGAAGATCTGACAGCTATCATTGATCTGCAACGCAAGGATTTACCCATTGTGATGCTGCGAAAATGGTCGATGCGGTGGATAACTCAACATTTCTGTTCGGTGGGACCATTTTTCATTTTTTAAGTTGGGTTGTCAATGAGATTTGATCTTGTGGTTGTTGCACAACCACAAATCTTCCCTGACACCAGACTATCCTCTTCGCAATATTGCAACCAATCGACACCTTTCCTAAATTGTAAGAGGGGCCTGGCATTCAATCTTCCTTTAATTTGAGGGTTGTCATATGACCGCAAGGTAAGATTTTCCCCTTTGCAATCTTGTGACACCTGTCTGATCTTCCAGCACATAAAGGTAAATGTCAAGTGGGTCCTGTTCCAAATACATCTTATGTGCTTTTTTTATTGGTCGAGCTGGATGGTGATGTGGATGTTGTTGTAATCACCTAAAATTGGGCTAATAGAACCTAAGGCCCTATTTTCCCTTAATTCATCATATAACCTTGATTATGTTAATTCAATTCCTGATCATTAGCATAAGTCCCAAAAATTCAATAAAATCCATCAAATCCTAAATCAAGCATTTATCACTAAGGTTTCAAGCTAAATCAAGACAATTAACTCTAGGCCTATTTAATTAATTCAATCCCACCAAATGCAAGGCTAGAGTTATTAATTAAAACAAATTCATAAATACCTCCTAAATCAAACAAACACAACAAACACACTCTAATGATTAAGAGGTTCTCACATGGATTAAGGATGAAGCCAAGATGCATCTCAACCACTCCTCATAGATACATCTCAACTGTTCAATTCATTCAATCTTCTATAAAAGAGAAATTGCAAAAGCTTAAAACTTCTTCTACATGCTTCTATTTTCTTCTTAATACTTAGAATTATAGCTTATGAATATTATGAATTTGAGGCTTTATAATCCTTGATTATTGAACTCTCATGCTTGGGAAATTGCTTACTAGTGTCTTAATTTGGTAGTTGTTTCTATCTTTTCATGCTTAGCTAATTAGAGAACACTTCAAGTTGGCTCAAAATGGAAAGAATCTATGGTTTTATGCTTGATTTCATGCATTTACTCTTGAATCTCTCATTTTAGTGTAGATTGTCACTATTTAAGGGTCAAATCTAAGAGCAATTAACCCCTTATTTCATACTTGCACTAACTAGAGAGCAATAGGATGCTTTTTCTTGTTAGTTTCTTCAATTGCATGCTTATTTTCTCTAACAAGTAATGTTATTATCCTATTGAAGTGTTTTGTTGTGGGCCACAAACTCACACACACAGTTGTTAGTTGGACTGAGGACTCAGCAGGAAATTAAAGGACTGACAAATGCATAAGATCAACGGTTGTCGTATGTTTAGAAATAAAGGTTTTTCCCCTTTGCGATCATGTGACAACTGTCTGATGAAAAGGTGAGTAAGACAATGGGTCCATGTGCTAGGTATTGCTGATGTGTTTGATTTTCATTGGTCGTGGGTGAAGGTGATGTGGTTAAGTCATTTTAAGGGGCCTAATTGACTGATTAAAGATTAAATAAGAATTTCCCGATCTATGGGGAAAGGAAGGAAATCAATGGTCACATTTTAAACTTATATGATTGACCGTTGTCCTAGAGATTTGAATTGTTTAAGGATTTTCTCAGCAACAAAGGACTGGTTATTCAATGCTTGGGTGGTTGATCTACATGATTTGATCTTGTTCACTATCATAGTATGGTCCAGAGGTGATGATTGAGTGCAGAGGGTGTCTATGCCATGGAAAATGGGTGAAATAGTCACTCAAATTATGTTGCAGGTGAATTGAACATAGGGTTAACATGATGAGTTTCCAATCTTTGATGTGCTAGTCAGTTTTATGGCCATAAATGAAGATCAATTTTAGATCTGATTATTCTAGATTGCTTGGTTTTTCTTCCCTATAGTAAATTCTTGATTGAAATACATTGGTGAAGTGGTTGCAAACCCTACTTATGTCCTAGCTATCTGAAGCTTGTTGCATCCTTTCATGAGGATTCCAATATAGTTAGTGACTATATAAGGTAGTGTGATGTATTTTTCAAAGGTTGTTGATGGTCATATTGGGAACCGAATAGAGAGAGAGCTTGGATTTAGGGTTGGACTCTAGCATCTTCTGATTTTCAATGTATTGATTCTGCAAATTTTAACGAGAATACACTTGAATTCCAATCTCAGATTTATTTATGTCTTCTTGTTTTGATCCTGAATTCTTATATGTTAATGTTAAAAAGTAAGTTAATGTATGGTTTACAAAGTAAATTGTGAAATTGTCTTTGAGTTCTTGCCAAAGTCACGATTAAATCCTTAAAGATAGTTTTAGAGAGTTCATGGTTGAATAAGAATTTGATATCCAAGTGTGAGAGTGAGAGGAGTAATAGGGAAAGCACTTCTTTTGAATTTGAGTATGTTTGAGTTAGGTTCTCAGATGTATGTTGTTTTTTACTTTGTGCCCTAGGATAAGACACTGGTCCATTCTTGGGAAGCATTCATCCACCATCAATCAAACTTATAAATGATAAAATCCTTAAATCAATGTGTAAAGAACAATAAATCTTAACATTTTCTGATTCCTTTAAGAAGTGAATCAAAGGTATACCCGCCTGAGCACTAAGCTCAAAGTGTAGGAGGATCATAATGTTGATCCTTGTTAATTGGCTATTTTCCTTGCAGAGTTTAGAGTGGTGATAAAGTCAGTGACATTAGTTTGTCAATCATAGTGTAAATCTACAAGTAGAAAGAAAAGGAACCAACAAAATGGTGACTCTTCTAGGGAGAGTATAAAGAAAAAGGAATTTTAGTAGGCTTCCTATGTTTCTCCTATCTCAATCTGTGTTTTTCTTTTAGGTTTCTCAAGGTTTGTTTCTTAAGATTTTCCATTAAGTGGGTGGAAACTCAAAGGGTTAGAACCAGTCTTTTGCAAATTACAAACCATGGAAAAAAGAAGAAATACTAGATCTTTTGTCAAGAAGCATCCAAAGGTTACTCTATAACAGTTGCCTAGATCAGGAAAGAAAAGCTGGATTAGGAGAGATGGGGAATCTACTAGTGCCCCTATAAGAGAAGACAATAATGTTAGAAATAGGGCACTACATGCATCCTCTAATGAGAAAGATTCACAATATAAAAGTTCTAAATCTGATAGTGGTCACTCTGGAGATTATTTTTATGATACCCAGAGGTATTATTTCAAGATAAAGTCTCACAACCTGCAAACCAAAATGTGTAGGCAAGAGAAAGGGGCTTTGGGCCAAATTTAGATCCAGAGGAGGACATGTTCATAAGGCAACCCATGGGGCCAAGGAGGGTCCATTTCCCATATCAAATTCTCACTGATATGGATGTTTCATCAAGCTCTAAAGATATTATGATAGACCTAAATGATTTGGGTGCATTGAGATTACAATTAGTAGAGCAAGATGCAATATACAAGAGATTACAAAAAGAAAGAGAGGCTGAGAAAATGAATACATTAATAGAAAGAGAGTCTCTACTTAGAAATATTAGTGAGCTAAAGGAGAGAAACAAAAATGCTTGCTTCTACTCCTAAAAATTTGCGGCATGAAATCTTCGGTGATCTTGATGCTTTGAGAAGTGAGAAGGAATGTTTGTTGTAGGACCATGAGTTTGAACAAGAGGGCCCTTTGATCAGACAAGTCCAGAGTTATGCTTCTTTGCCTAAAGATAGAGATGAAAGTGAAATTACCAGACCTGTTTCTATTACTAGTGAAAAGGGAAAGCAAAAGACAGTTGGGATTCAAATAAATGAACCAGTGGTTAGACCAAAAGTCCCACCACCTATTTCATGTGAAGAAATAGAGATGGAAAAGAAAAGGAAGGAAGATGCTGATCTAGCAAGGGAATTAGAGAAGGTTGAAGTTGAAGCCTCTATTGCAGATTAAAGAAGGAAGATCTAGTTCTTGAAGGCTTCATCTGCAAACACTCTTAGACCATCTACCACTAAAATAGGTATGCCATCTACACATTTTAATACTGTTCCACTTGGTAATGTTGCTACTCATAATCCACTTTATGCTTCATCTACCAAGATTAATGTTGATCCTAAACAACAATCAAGCATACAAATAGGTGGGAATGTAAATGTAAATGCTAGCTCCAGTGGAAACATCGGTTTAAGTTTTCAAACAACCTATGCAATTAGAAGGGTATAGGAAAATTAGGTTTGATGGAATACCAGGTTACCCCAATGCTTTCCCAACTAATATGAGAGACAAAATACCTATATTTTCTAGTAACAATGTCATAGTTGTGAAGAAAACCTTAGGTTATTTGTTGATATGCTAAATGATTATGAGGTTGAGCATGAGGATGTAGTCATGAAACTATTTGTTCAGTTTTTGGTGGAAGATGCTAGAGACTGGTTCAAAAGACTCCCTAACCATTGTATTGACACATGGGATTCTTTTGAAAAATTCTTCAAGGAACAATATGGCAATAGGTCTAATGCTAGTTTTATGCTAAATGAATTCAACACCATAAGGAAGAATTAGAATGAGTCTGCAGTTGAGTTCAACCTGAGATTTTAGAAGGGTATGGATAAGTTGTTTCAATTTATGAGGTTAGATGACAATGTCTGCCTAACCACATACTTCAATGCCTTTGATGGAAAGATGGGATACTTACTGAGAGACAAATAACCTAGAACTCTTAGGGATGCCTTTAGAATTTTTGTCAACATTGAGAAAAATATGAAAATATCAAGAAAATTGGGAGGGAAAAGAGATGATCCTAAGTTGTTTGGGGACAAAAAATATAAAAGGGATAATGAAAGAAGTGTTGGAAATAAGAAGCAAGAAGAGAAAAAGTTGGACAAAGTGTTGAATGCACTAAAGGAATTGAAAGTACCTAGTGGTAGAAATGATAAGGTTCTTGTTACTAAAAAGCCTCATTTCAATAATAATTTCAATAGGCAAAATAGGCTGCAAAATTACCCTTACAACACGCAATGGAAGGATGGAAAACCAATTATCCCTACTACAAAAGGAAAAAATGACAAGGTTGTCCCTAATCCTTTACAAAAGGCTTCTGTGAATGTCATGGAGGATACACCATGGTGTTTTGCTTGCTAATCTCCTCATTCTGTAGAGCATTTTGTGGTTGCACAGTCCATAGCTATATACCAAGATGATGGTTCTGAGGAACTTGATCAAGAAGAAACTCATGATGATATTGGGTGTAACATGACTACCTCATATTTGGGATATGAAGATGATTCTGATATTGATGAAGAAACTGACATGTGCTTGAAAAGACACAAGGCAGTATTCCATCAAGAGGTCTTTTCTAACAATGAAGATATTGATGAAAAGATATGTAACATGAATTCTTCTTCAGAGCCAGTGAATTTGAGAAGACCTTCAAAAGAAGAAATTTCTAGGATCATTGCAGAGATGGTAGCTCAAGTGCAAACTAGAAGTATGATAGCAAATGATACCACTGGAAAAGCTATAGGAATGTGATGCAGGAGCATCCTAAGATTCTTGGCAATCCTATATCAACCAAAAATATATTTGTCTTTGTGGGTAGATTGTTGGTTTTGATCTTGATTTGGTGGAGTTCTGGCTCAGTTTGGGAGACTGATTGCTCAATTTATATGGTGTTGTTGGAGCCAAGTGGATATTGTGTGTCCATGTCTAGATCTTGATTGGAAGATGCCTCCAAGGAGAAATCATGAGATCTCTAAAGGAGAGGAAGCTACTAGTGAATTCAGTCTTGATGATTTTAGGGCTTTGCAGAAACAAGTGCAAGACCTACAAGAGGAATTGAGAAAGAAGAAGCCTACCTTGAAAGAGGATAGTGATGATGAATCTAAGGAAGATCATTTTGAAGAAGTTGTAGAAGAAGCTAGAGATTCTGAGGAGAATCAGATTCTGAGAGCTATGTCTAAGATTGGGAAGAGACCTAAGATTGAAGTTTCTGCATTTTTTGGAAGCCTTAGGCCTAAAGAATTGATTGATTGGATCAATGATATTGATGAATACTTTGAGTATGAAGAAATAGAAGATCTTGATAGGGTTAGATTTGAAAAGACTAAGTTGAAGGATCATGCAAATATCTAGTGGAGAGAAGTTCAGTTGGAAAGAGGTAGAAGAGGAAAAGAAAAGATCACTAAGTGGAACTGAATGGTTGATAAATCAAAGAAGCAATTCATTCCTGTGGATTATGAATTGGAAATGTTCAAGAAGATGCAAGCTTTGAGTCAGACTAACAAATTGATACAAGAGTATACTGAGGAGTTTTATAGAATCTTGATTAGGACTGGTCATTCTAAAGCTGATAAAGAAAAGGTTGCTAGGTATGTCTATGGTTTGAGACCTAGTATTCAAGAGGAGTTACTTACAATTTGGATGACAACAATCGGTGATGCTTATCAGATGGCATTGAAGATTGAAGAGAAGCTAAATAAGAAGTATGAAGGTAAACACAATAATAGGAATCAAGGTGGTAAGATTGGTGAGATAGTTGCTAAAAGTAATGTGACAGAGAACCCTAAGCCTGATGTTGGATCTAGCAGTGATCAAGTTACTAAGAATAGTGGACAAAGAGGTAGATGGAAGAATGATTTCACTAGTATGTGTTATAATTGTGGTGAAATTGGTCATAGAAGTTGGTAGTGTTCTAAGAAGAGAGTTGTATTAGCTACTGAAGAAGACATTGAGAATGTTCTAGAGAAAGGTGAATGTCTTATCACTAGGAGATTGGCTACATGTGTCTCTGAACTGGTGCAAAGAAGGAATTTGTTCAGAACCAAATGTAAGTGTAAGGATAAGGTATGTAATGTCCTAGTTGATGGTGGTAATTCTAAAAACTTTGTTTCAGATGAAATGGTTAGTAAATTGAATTTGGAAAGAAGGAAACATCCTAATCCTTGTCAAATTAGTTGGATACAAGATGTTTCTAAGGTTAGAGTTGAAGAACAATGCTTGGTTAAGTTTTAGATTGGATCTTACCATGATGAGATATTGTGTGATGTATTGCCTATGGAAGCTTGTCATCTATTTCTCGGTAGACCCTAGTAGTTTGACAGAAATGTGTTGTTTGATGGTCACGCTAACATGTATGTGGTTAGGCATGAAGGAGCTCGGCATAAGTTGATACCTTTATAGGAGATGGGGGTTAAAGGATGTGGAGTTGTCAGGTGTTGTCCTTATGACAAACCTTAGGAACACAAGGTTGATGAACCTAATCATGTTGAGCCTAGTTTGAAGGAGAAGGAGAATGATATCTCAAAAGAATTTTTTGAGATTAAAAAATACATGGTTTTGCTAGCAGACATGGTTTAGCAGATGGTGACATTTGTGACACAAAGAGATGTAGATGATACTAAGTTGGTTGAGAAGTTTGGAGAGGATGAACCTTACCAAGACACTGAGGTGATCAGTAGTGGTTAGTGTTGATTGCTATCAATTGCCAACCGGAGAAGTAAACAAAGTGGAAAGCAAAAGGACTTTCTGCATGAGACAGTGAATGAAGTGAAGACTACATGGGATGAAGGACAAGAAGAGATGTGGGTGAAGAATAGATTTGACATACCTGTTCTAATTCCCTTGAAGCATTCCTGATTTCCTTATAAGAAAATCTTTCTTACCTAGGGTGTCTGATGCAGGAGCATCCTAGGATTCTTGGCAATCCTGTATCAACCAAAAATATGTTTGTCTTTGTAGGTATATTGTTGGTTTTGATCTTGATTTGGTGGAGTTATGGCTCGATTTGGGAGACTAGTTTCTCAATTTATATGGTTACCGGGGTGCTCAGTCTCTAAAGAATGCTCAGTGACTAAAGGTGTCATCTCACTGGCACTCAATGATAACTGTGTTGCTCGGTCATGCTTGGCATGGTCGGTCGACTAGTGCTCAGTTATTTCTTCTATTGCTTGATATTCTTGCTTGCCGACTAGATTGTTGGGATAGATCAGCTTGGCCAACTAGTGCATTTAATTTGGATCATGCTCCTCATGTTATGGATTCACTGTTGGATGTGTGGGGACCTAGATCTTGCATATTGCATTCTTCTATGTGGATATGATGACCATTTGGGGTCATCTTTGAGATTTTGTTTATTTTATAAGGCTATGTGAGAGTCGACTAATGTTTTTGCATTTAATATTTATTTGTATGGGTTAATTGTTTCATCATCCAACTTGTGGTTGAGAATTAGTATTTATAGGATTCTTGGGTAGTTGTTTTGGGATGAGTGGGTTAAAAGGAAGGTTAGTAGCCTGTGAGCTTAGGAGTAGGAAGATTGCTTGGAAGTTTGAGTACAAGTTTAGATCTTTCCTAGGTGCCTACCAGTGTGCTATGTGTTGTAGACCTAGACTAGCTGAATGCTAATGTTGGGAAAAAGATTTGGATCCTGGGAGATCTTGTAGATTGTTATTTGCATTGTAATTGGTCATAACCAGGAAGGCCTTATAGTCTGGCACATTGCATGTAATCAATGATTTGATGAATAAAGATATCTATTGATTTCATATCTTATGTTTTTGTTGTGTATTTCCACTGCATATTGGTTTAGCCGCAAGGTCGGTCAATCCTTAATTGGATCCACCAACCTTAACTACATCAGAATATTTATAAAAAACACTAGCTCTAAGGGACCCATTGGAAACAAATTAAAAGATGATTACTTAGTGAAGTTCAAAAATGTAAAGGGTAAAAAGTGGGAGCCAAAGGGATTTGGAGGTGTAAAAATGTCTATTGTTCATAAAAAAGTCAATCAAAAGGAAGTTGAGAACCTAGTAAGTACAATGGCTAAAACTAAGAAAATGAAGGTGACAACTACAACTAATGTGTCAGAGAAACAAAAGGATACTAGAGCAGTGCAGATTGAGATTCCTTCCTCTGCCCCTATTGATATGTTGGTTGTATTGTCTCAGATAACTATAAAGGTTCCCTTGTCAAAGTTATTAAAGATTCCTAAACATAAGGATGAAGCTTTAGCATGGGTAGTGTTGGGTATATTTTAGGTTTTTTGAGATTTTTCTTTAGGCTGTTATCTTTTGTCTTTGCAAGCGTCTTCATCTGGTCTAGGTTTTTTAGAATTTCTCAAATATGTCATGTTTATGATTGGAAAACCCTTGCCTTGTGTGTTTTTGCCTTGGTGAAACTAGTTCTTTGGTTCATCTTGACTGTGCCCTATTTACTTTTATTTGTGTGTTACTTTTTGGTCACTTAAGGTCTCCCTATTTTCATGTGGTCATTCCTTTCTCTCGGTGTTCATTGATTCACGCATTATTTTTCATGTTATTAAAATCTTTCAGCAAACTAGCGATAGTGGTAAGCCCTTTTTAAGTTTTTCCTTAGCCACTGACTCTCCTAGTCTATGCCACGATTAGTCTTTCATTCGATGATTCAGCAACTGTGTGGTCTCCTATCCTCTTAATCCCTGGTGGTTTTCTTTTAACATTCAGGGAATGGGCGTAGCGGCTATCTCATGATTGCTGAGTTAGGCAGTCATGCCTTTTATTTTTTGGCGACTCAGCGAGGACCTTTGATCATCTCAAAGATCAACAATAGTTTCTTAATCTCATAATGCATGGGCCCTACATCAATTTACTTGGCAATTCAGCGACTGGGTTTTGATCTCATGTTCATTAATTTTGGCAGCCGCGATAAAGTATTTTGGAAAAAGATAAGTTTTCTTTATTCATTGGATCTCAGAAAGGTTGGCGAAGTTCTCAAATCATTTTGTGACTCAGCGAATAAGATGTTTTCACAACCTCATGATCAATTAGTAAAGCCCTAAGTCATTTGGTGAATTGGTGAACAAAGCAATGATAGAGGTGTTTTTCCTTCAGTCGCCTATTCTTAGAATCGTATAATTAATAATTCAAACTTCTAGAGATTGCAAGAGCCTTTGTTCACTAAATCTCTTGATTATGTGATAAGGATTTAAAATTTCTGGCAACTCAGTGAAAACCTTTGATTATTCCCAAAATCTACGGCCAGCACTTAATCTCTAAATAAAACCCCAATTAAGGAAAGCATTCAACGAATTGGTGAATACCTTTGATCACCCAATTAAGTAATAAACATAAGGTCAAGCATTTTCTTTAGAGATTACAAGGTTTCTTTGTTTGCTAGGTCTTGTAATAGATCATGAGTTAAGAAATTCATTTTGAGAACTGGAGATTGTCTTTAGTCTCTTATTCTCTAAAAGCGGCTAGGTTATGATGAGTTTCAAAGGATAGCATAAGAACCATTGATTATCTTTGATATCAATGATGGTCACTGAATCTCCAAGAGAAAACATGAGTTAGTGAATCATTCTGAGATCACTCGAATGGCTCTCTCATTAAATCTTAAAACTTTACCTAAGGTTAATACTTTTTCTAGAGATTGCGAGAGCCTTTGTTCGTTGGATCTCCGAGTCATGTCAGGTTAAGAGTTTACTAATGAAGGGTTATGTGTCATTGCCTATGTGGAAAGTACACTGCCAAACTGGAAAAGAGTAAAGTGATATCCAATCAGATTTAAACTAGGATTTTTGTTAGTTATTAAGGGTTTTTAATGCAAATGTCATGATCATTGATTATGTGATTTATTTCTGAGTTTTAAATCAACCTGTCAACATCCACATTAGCCATGATTTGAGGTTGGTAATATACAGAATTCAATGCATATATGATTAAGGCTTGATTTTTAATGATCTTGGCAACTACATGCATTCAATTCTTAATGATATATAGCCAGGACATCATTGTTTTTTGTGTTCAAAGTTTTTTGAAGTAAATGGTGTTCTCTAGAGAAAAGGCTAGAAGTGCGAACTTCTTGAATTTGTAGAGCTTGAGTAGTTCATGCCTACAAAATGAGTAAACAAGAAGCTATCATGATGTCGTCTAGTGGACAAGTAAAAGAGAACAATGGACAGGAGAGTGGGAAGCCTAACTATTCAGATGAATTCCTCAAGTTGCTACCTGGGTCCAACCAAAATAAGAAGGCAATTGATATGGATTTTGAGGACCTCATGGACAAATGCAAAGACCATGTTACTCCTTTTGGTTTAGGTTACACAATTTTCTCTTATTTTTACAATAATAGGCATAAGGTTGTCTTAATTTGTAATGCTTGGGCTCTAGGAATGGCTAAGTTAATTATACTAGATGTCTTTCTTGATGTTGACTTGATTATAGAATTGGCTAGATTATACGACCCTATTTCTCAAACCATCATGTGTGAAGACTAGTCTGCTTTAGTTACTTTGGATAGGGGGTCATTTATGAAGGCTTTTAATTTCTTTGCCTCTTCTTCCACTGGGATTGATTTAAAGAAAGAAAAACAAAAGTATTCAAGTCATATTGGATCAGTGAAAAGCCAAATAGTTAAGCACATGCCTAAACAAGGTAAGTATATAGATCCCCTCCTAGCAAGTGTGAATGCCACCTACGAATTAAAAAACCTCAATTTTTATATGAAATTATTATGCCATGGTTTGTGTAGACTTCAAGAGATGTATGGGGATGAGGAGATGATATCTATTGATCTGTTGATGATAATCTTGGATATTCAGAATTCCCATGCCAACATTGACTATGATTACATTTAGTATGTTATCGATAGAATGCATGAGGGTTTAATGTCTGTCAAAGAAAATAATAGGTCAATTAGGTTCATGCATTATTCTCTTCTAATGCATTTGATTTTTTATTTCAATGTGAATTGTTTGGATGCAAGGATGTTGAAGCTTAGGTTCATTTTTTAAGGAAATCCCAATCTAGTGCAGTATTGGATGAGGGTGTGGAATTACACTTCCAATGAGTGTGATTTTTGTATCTTCCAGAATTTCTTTGTTCTTCCTATTCTGCAAATGTTGGGAACTAATGTGATGAGATTGAAATCTAAGGTCTTACAACTTTTAAGGCCCATGCAGTATGTGAATAACTAGCAAGGAAACCATAATTGGGGTGATTTCTGCTTAGGGGAGAATTTTACAGTTATCAAGGTTTATATCTGCCCACAACCCCCTTATTTTCTTCCAAAATATATACCACCAAGGGTTGCTTTATTAGAATTTATTTGGCAATTAATCTAGACTAACAAGGAGCACTTAGCACCTCATAGGAAAGGGACCTTCACACCAAGGCAGTTCAAAATTGGTAGTTTTCTAATTGGGAAGAGAGCATTGGATGAGCTCAGTAGCTAGCTCAATCATTTTAAAATGATTTTAGGTACCTATAGGTATGTTGATCCTGAGGATTTCATTAACACTGTAAGGATGACATTGATCCCAAACATTCAAACAATAAGAAAGCATCAAGGTTTAGATGAAGAAGATGTGGTCATGAATATTTTAGATCAAGATGAAGCTCAGAGGAGATGGACAAAATATTTTGATTTGTTAGATTTGGAGGCCCAACTCAAAAGGGCTAACATTTCTTTTGATGGTTTTTTCCCTGATCTCCCATATTTAAAAAGAATGGAAATAATGATAAAAATTCATGGCACCTTGTCTAGTCAAATGGAAGGGTTACTTGAGGAGAAGTTAGATGTAAAGAAATATTATTCTACTTCTAAAAATAAGGAGTATAATGATGATTCACAAGAAGGTGAAAGTCTACCCTAGGCTAGGAACTCACCTATTATTGATTTGACACAAGTCCCACCGAAAATAGGGGATACTTCGTAGCCACCATTGAAGAAATAGAAGCTTGATGTAGTTGAGCTCCCAAAGGACAAGAAACAAAAGAGGATAATTGATAGAGCTTTTTCTCTAGTACCTAGTGATAGGGTCTACCATCATCAATTAAGGAAAGCCATCAAAGAAGGCAAGAAGACAACATCAAAAGAAGAAGAGGAATTGCCTCTACTACTAGGAAAAGATGAGAGGGAGTTGTACCAAGAAGAATTCCTCAGTGATTATCAGTTTGTCAAAAGTGATGAGTTCAAAAGCTTCCTCATTTGGAGAAAATAGAGAGAATTTTCTCAAGCATTACCAGAAGGCATGCAACCAAGTGAGGAGACTATGAGGACTCTAACATCTTATGACCCTAGTCTTGAGAATATCACTATCAATGAGGACAGGGAGATGGTAAAGTCAAGAGGGATGCTTTTGACTCCTAGATGGGATCTCACCTCTACTTTTATTATTGATCAAATTAGGAAGCAACCAGAAGGCATCTTATCATATGAGGTTCGCATCGATGACATGATAAGGGGTAGTGGCTATGATTCCAAATCTCAGGCTATTGCAATGTAGTCACTTTCTCCTAGGACTCAAAAGCCTTCCTTGGTTAGCATTGAGGACAAGATTGAAGGAAACCAAATTATCTGGACTATCTAGTATACAAATGATCTTGATGTTTCTAAGGCAGTAACACATTTTGGTCATTTAAATGAAGTAAAAATAGTCTAGTTGTCTAAAAGGTATGACAAGTTATTTGAGAATTCCATGAAGGTCGCCAAGGATAGAGACTTGAAACTAATGGTGATCAAGAAAATGAAGGGAGAATTAGAAGAATTGAAGGCTAAGCTAGAAGAAGCTTCAAAGGTGGCACCTCCTCCTTTGCAAATTGAGGCTCCCTCCCAGCCAGAAGCAGTTCCTGACAAACCATGAGAGGATCTGAGAAAGCTAAGGCTTGAAGTAGCTTTGAAAACCATGTCGGAGGTTGTGTAGCATAGATTGGAAAGAATAAAAGAGAAAAAGGATTTAGTCCATCAGTTTTTTCATTTGTTGCATAAGGAAAATGAAAAAGTAAATGAATCATTGGCAGATTTAGAGCCACTTTATAGCATTTGGTCTAGGAGGAGTACATTATTTGAAAATCTTGATGCCCTACAGCAACATAGGCCTGACATCCCTGAAGAGGTTATAGAGGTGTATGAGAAGATAGGGATGGTTAGTGTTGTTTCAAAGTTCTTCAAGGGAAAATCAAATCAAATAAAGGCCAGGATGGCTATATTTGATAAAAATTATAGCAATTATTTACCCTCGGTGTAGAATGATGATGGAGGCATAACTAGTATGGATGATTGGAAATTGAGCATTGGCTTGAAAATAATTAAACAAGAAGCTTTCCTCAGAGGTGATGATTCTTTGGATTCACAAGGATGTAACAATATAATTGACAACTTGATAAAAGTTGAGAATGACTGCATAAAATTTATTACAGATATTAAGAGCATTACTGACTCCAGATGGCAATTACAGTTGAAATCTTTGAGTGATTTGTAAGGGTATTGTTTGCCTTTAGATGATGATGTGGCGGCTTGGAACAAGAGTACAAAGAAGCCAAAGAAGAAGCCAACTATTGTAGAACTAGAAGCAAAGGAAGAAGAGTGAACCCTACTTGGCACTTGATCTCAAAATAGAGGAAGAGCAAGTAATCACACATAGAATGATGTAAATTTTCCTATAATGGAGGTCTTCATTCATGTAACAACTTCAGATAACTGCTCAAAAATATCTTCAGACGGAGGTGCCAGCTATAGTTTCCATTTGTTGGAAAGCTACTCTTTATTTGTCTAGTCTGTAGTCATCATATTTTATATTTTTGTTTGTAGTGCAAGTTATTATCATGGCTATCTAAAGCTTTTTTCATCCTTTCTTGGAGGATTCCAAGATAGCCATTGATATATATAGCAGGTTCTCTTCATTGTAGAAGGAGGTGGTGAAAATGACTTTGTAAAGAGAGTTCTAATATTAGTATTTTTCTTACATTTCTCTGGCAAGAATGTATTGATACAATTAAAATATCAATTCAATATACTGGAACTTCTTTGTTTATTTTGGTTGTCTTTGCATATGGATGCTTGAATTCTTTTATGTATTAATTTGCAAGGCATTTTAGTGCATTATTTACAAGGTAGATATAGGGGTTAAATTTTAGTTTCTTTCAAGGAAAGAATAAACCTCAAGGGAGATCTCTGGGAGTTTAATTTCTGTATATTAATTTGATAAAAAAAATTTCAATTGGGAAAGTGGAGTGCAAGGCACCTCATTAAGTTTAAGCATATTTGTTTTGATAGTTTTCTATTGAAATGGAGTTTTGACTCTAATGCCCTAGGATATGGCACTGGTCCTAGCTTGATTTGCATATGTTCACCATCAATCAATCAAAAACTTATTCATTTATAGTTATTGTATGTTTGAAATCACACAAATCTATGTCAAGTACATAGGTTGCTATTATAAAGCTTTATAGAAGCATTTCTGAAAGGTACACCTGCCTGAGTGTTAAACTCAAAGAGAAGAAGGTTTTTCAACCTTAGCACCTTAGTGTTTGAATCTTGTTAGATGCATCTATTGGGAACTTAAAATTTTGATTTCAAAGGTTTCTGAGTCCTTTTTATCATCTACAAGTTCAATTGCTAACAAAATGGCGACTCTGCTAGAGACTGAACCAGATAATGTCTAATGGATTTGTGATACTTGTGCTAAGCCATACGTTATATTTGTTGTAGACTAGTTTATAATTGTTTTATTCACATTTTTTAGTGGGTGGCGACTCGTACTCTATATCCTCTAGTTGCTTTTAAAGTATACATAGTTTATCTAGGTTTTTGTCAAAATTAATATGAGTAGATAGAGAAATACTAGATCATCTTATAGGGATCACCTAGACACCAATATGGGTGATGAGCTCCATACCTCTGCTAGAAATCAATGGTCTAAATGAGGTATGTTTAACTATAGTGCCCCTAGACCATCTAGTGAACAATTTCCTCAACCAACCCCAAGAGAGGCACCCCCTTTTCCTAAAGATCTTGAGTTTCTAAGAAGAATGAACCTTGACTCAATAAATCCTCCTCAGGAAGGAGAATTCATGAATACTAGTGTCTTTCCTAGACGAGATAATTTAGATCAAACTGGATATACCTCTACTACAAAAAATGTTTCTCATGATTCTGAGAAATTGCAGGAAGAGGTAATTGCTTTAAGGAAAAAAGAACAGGAGTAATTGTTAGAGATTGCTAAAAGAAAAAAGGTGAGGGAACAACAAATTTATGAGTTCCTTATGGAAAGACAAGATCTCATAAGGAAAACAAAGAATAATGAGGTCGAGGCTCAAAGCCTAAATAAAAATATCCAAGGTCTTGACACTGAACTATTTGGTGATATGAGAGCTTTGAGAAAGCAAGTTGATGGTAGTAAACCTGCTCCACAAAAAGATGAGTTTGAAGGGGAGGGTCTGCTCTTAGATAATTACACCCATCAGAAATCAAAAGGAAAGAAGAGCTTAAAAATGCAAAAAGGGATATTTTCGATAAAGGAAAACAAAAGGTGGTTGGTGTAAGTATCAATGAACCTAAGAAGAATGTCATATCCCCTAACACTATGTCCCAAGCAAGCTTGGAATTGGAAAAGGCTAGAAAGGCTAAGGAGGATTTAGCTCTCCAGCTTGAGAAGTTGGAATCGGAGGCAGCTGTAGATGAAATGAAGAGAAAAATAGCTTTTATGCATACTAACATGAATATGTCTGCTAGTAGCTCAGTCCATGTTACTTTGTGGATAGTACAATCAAATCAACCCTGTAGTACAGTTCCCATTCCCCAAGCTTCTATTCCTAAGCCAGTTATACCTGAACCAGTTTCAGGTACCTTTCCAGTAGCCCCATTGATTGGTGGACCCATTGGTAGTGTGCTTGGTTAGATTATTGGAGGAGGGACACAAATCCCACCAAATTTCCAAAGAAGACCAGTCCATTTGGATAGATATAGGCCTTTATTCTTTAATAGTATCCCAGGCCAGCCTAATGTTATCCCAAATGAGATAAGAGAGAAAATCCCTATGTTTACTGGGAACAATGTTGTTACTTGTGAAGAGCATCTAAAATTCTTTCTAGATAAAATTAATGATTATGAGATTAAACATGAAGATGTTGTAATGAATATTTTTGTTCAGTCACTAAATGAAGATTTTAGGGATTGGTATAGGGGTTTTCCAGAAAATAGCATTACATCTTGGGATGAATTTATGAGAATCTTTAAGGAACAATATGTAGGACATGTTAAATCGAGTTACATGCTCAATGAGTTTAACAATATTTAAAAAGTTCAAAATGAGATTATGTCAGAATTTAATGGTAGATTCCAAAAGGCCATGTATAAATTGTTCTAGGTCTTAAGGCTAGATGATGTTGTTTTCTTGACCACATATTTTAATGCTTTGGATGGTAAGATGTCATATCTTTTGAGAGATAAGAGTCCCCATAATTTGAGAGATGCTTTTAAATTGGAAATTAATATTGAGAGCAATAGAAAGGCATCAAGTCAGATGTATAAAAGGGATGAGGGAAAGTTGTGGAAGGAAACTAAACCATATATTGCAAGACCAGAAAAAGATGAAGACAAAGTTGACAAGTTAGCAATTGTGGCTAATGATCTCTCCAAAAAATTTGAAAAGGGTGGGAGAAATTACCTGGATACTAGACCTCCTTTTCAAAGGAAAGATAGGTTCCCAAGATTTCAAGATATGCCTTACAAGACAAACTGGAAAGATGGAAAATGAGTCTCTGACAATCATGAAACTCAAAAGGGAAGGGATACCCCAGATCCCTTAAAGAAAAATACCATACATAATGTTGAAAGCATTCCTTGGTGTGTGGCATGTAACATGCCTCATTCACCTTTCCAGTGTGTAGTAGCTCAAGCTTTGGAAGAAGAAGCTGACAACCCACATGCAAGAGATTATGAAGAATCTGAAAAGCCTATAATAAACATGTTCACCACTGAAAAAGTGGAAGAATTCTTGTCTTTAGATGATGAATAAATTTGTGTTTATGTTGACCATAAGAGAAGGATTCTCCCTAGTTATGAGCATAGATATTTACCCAATATGATAATGAGGAGACTAATTTTTATATGTGTAAAGCCAATATGATCAAATCAAAAGTGGATAGGTTACCCAATATGATAATGAGGAGACTAATCTTTATATGTGTAAAGCCAATATGATCAAATCAAAAGTGGATGGGACTCAGTGGAGAAAACCTAGCGAAGAAGAAATCAAGACTTTAATTGTAGCTTCCATTTCACAAGCTAGGTCTTCATACAACCTGAGGAATAGAAGAGTAGATGTTGATCAAGGGGTGCCAAGGTCAGTATTTGTTAAGGAAGATCCTTAGAATAAAGATCTCTCTAGAACAAGTCTCGTCAAGGGTAAAGATGGGAATAATAGGAAAGATGAACCTATTATTGAAAATAAAAGGACTGAGAAAGTTGTTACTGACAAGATCAACAAGAAGGTTGGTAGAAAAAAGGATACTTATGATCTTTCCACTGATCCCCATACCTTTGACATGAGGCATACCTTGTCTCAAATGAAGGTCTCTATTCCTCTGTTGAAGATGCTAAAGATTAAGGAGCATAAAATAGCAGCTCTGGCTCTGATAAGTGAACAAGGGGTAGATCCTGTTATGTTGGAAAAAGGTAATGCAGTGGATAGACCTAAAGTAACTATGGATATTTCTAACTTTTGTGTTGGAAACATTGTCACACAAGAACCATCTTCTATTGATCCTTTCTATGTGGCATTGATTGTAAATAATTTTTTGCTAAAAAATTATATGATTTATTCTGGTGTTGCCACCACTATCATGCCATACCATGTGATAAAAGAGCTAGGGTTACAAGTTGATACATCCAATGGTAGGTGCTACACCATGGATAACAAATAATTCCCTATTGTGGGAACCTTAATAGGGATAGAAGTGAAGATTTCAGCTTTCCCAGAGGCCACATATAAAATGGATGTGGTTGTAGTTTATACTAAACCTCACTATGGCATGCTTTTTTCAAGACAGTGGGTTGCTACGGTTGGAGGGAAATTGTAATTGAATTTGTCATATGCTACCATTCCTATAAATGGAATAGAAGTAAAGTTGTATAGGGAACCCTGATCTGTATTAATGGTAGAGATGGTTGCACTAGAAGATTTGAATTTTTGTGTAGATATTGACATGGAAAACTTCATGGTGGAGGAGATAGCAACCTAGATGAAAAAAACTAATCCAATTGAAGATGAATTGCTACTACAATAGGGTGGACTCTAGAAAATGTGTTTTGATGGAGGATGTTCAAAAGAAGGATCAGGAACTAGTGTTGTGCTTATCTCCCCATCAAGTATTACATTCAAGTACTCATTTTTGTTAACTTTCCAATGTACTAATAACATTGTTGAGTATGAGGCTCTGATACTAGGTCTAGATGTTTCTATAAAACATGGCATTAAATGTTTAAAAGTCCATGGTGATTCCCAATTGATTATAGCTCAAATTAGATCTAAGTATGCTACTAAAGATGATAGACTTAAGTTGTACAAATATGTCATCTGGGATAGATTAGAATTATTTGAAGCTTTCAATATCCTTTGGGTAGAAAGGTCAAATAAGATCATGGTTGATTTCCTTGCTAATGTTTCCCTGAAAGATAATGATATTACTTTGACTGGTGTATCAATGTTAGAAGTCAAAAGTAGGCCTGTAGTACTTGACAATATGTATAATTAGCAAGTTTTTGAGGATGACTTTGATATCCTTAAGTTTCTTCAAGGTTTACATCAGTATGATGGGTAGAAAATAGATTTTAATGCTTCACAATAGATAGTTGATGGAAAGGAATGTGTCATGGGGAATGAGATTGTCCAATTAGCTTCAAATCAGATAGTTAAGGGATTAGTGGAGTTAGAAGGCATGTTTAAGATAAATGATGGATATATGTCACAAACTCTAATACCAAGATGGAGGACCTAGAAGGAATAAACTTGGGTTCAGAGACATCTCCTCAAATGGTATACATTAGAAAAGCTTTGAGCAAAGAGATCAGGGGAAATTTGATAAGACTTCTAAAAAGGTACAAGCATGTATTTGCTTGGTCTTATGATGACCTCAAATCCTATAGGGTAGACTTATTTCAACATGAGGTTCCTCTCAAGGAGGACACCAAACCCTTTAGGCAAAAATAGAGACCCATCAACCCCTTATTAGCCATAAAGATGCAAGCCAAATTAACAAAGTTGAGAGATGCTAGTATTATTGAGCCTATAAGGCATTCTTCTTGGGTTTCAAATCTTGTGCCAATTAGGGGGAAAAACTATGATATTAGACTTTGTTTGGATTTCAGAAATCTAAATGTGGGTTCACTGAAAGATAATTATGGCCTACCAAATATGGAGGCTATGCTGCATAGAGTGACTAGTTGTGATCTATTGTCTATGATGGATAGTTTTTCAAGCTATAACTAGGTCTTAGTGAAAGAGTCTTAGCAGTTTAAGACAGCATTCACCACTCCATGGGGAACCTATGTCTATGTCTGTATGCCTTTTGGCCTTAAAAATGTTGGAGCAACCTTTCAAAGGACAATGGATGTCTCTTTTAAAGAATTGATTAATGTCCTTATGGTTGTGTATCAAGATGATTTTACTTTATACTCCAAGCAAGCTATAGGCCATTAGAAAAATTTGGAAAAGGTCCTTGTAAAGGCATTAGAATTTGGTGTTTCATTAAATCCCAAAAAGTGTCAATTTGATGTAACTGAAGGAAAATTGCTTGGGCATATAGTGTCAAAAGAAGGAGTAAGAATTGACCCTAAAAGGGTTGAGGCCATCAAAAAGGTCCCTCCTCCAAAAAATGTTAAAAGTGTGCAATCCTTTTTGGGACAGATCAATTTTTTCCGAAGGTTTATTACTAATTTTGCAAAACTAGTCAAGCCCATAGTCAAGTTTTTGAAAAAGGGTGTAAAATTTGATTGGAATTATGAAGCTAAGGTAGCTTTTGAAAAAATCAAACAAGAAATCCAAGAAGCCCTTGTCCTGATATCTCCTGATTATTCCAAAACCTTTTTTTTGTTTTCCTTTGCATCTTTTCACACTATTGGAGCTATTCTCTTACAAAAGGATGAGGAAGGATTTGAACACCCAATTGCTTTTTTCAGTAAGTCACTACAATCAACAGAATTAAATTATGAACTAATGGAAAAGAAAGCATATGAACTAGTCAAGGTAGTAAAAGCTTTTATACCTTATCTTGTTTGTGCTAAAGTTAATGCATATGTACCTCATGCTGCAGTAAAGGACATTTTGGTTCAAAGTGAAGTTACCAAAAAAAGATGCAAATGGATCAATAGAATTCAGGAATTTGATCTAGAGCTTCATATTACCAAGCTTGTAAGAGGTTTGGGACTTGCTAAGTTGATGATAGAAGAGAATATGGAGCTTTTACAAGTAAATAATGTTGCCATTGCTATAAAAAAATGTGACTAGTATTGAGATGCAGCCATGGTACACAAACATTGTTCATTTTCTCACACATGCTAGTTGCCAACAGGAGTTAAATGATAATCAAAGGAGAAGTTTGAGATTGTAGGCTCAGAAGTATGTGTTGATACAAGGTGATTTATATTGGAAGGATAATGATGGTATATTGCATTTTGGTTTAGACAAAGGGCAGTCTGAAAAGATTTTGAGTGATATGCAATATGGACTATGTGGAGGGCATCATTCAGCTCAGTCTATAGCTCATAAGATTCTAAGAGCTGGATACTACTGGCCTGTATTATTTAAGGACACCCATTCATTTGTCTAGAAGTGTGAGCCTTGCTAAATGTTCTCAAAGAAGTTGAAATTCTCAAGCACCTTGTTATTGAATCTTGTTGTTGCAGAAGCTCCTTTTGCTATGTGGGGCATGGATTTTATTGGAGAATTTTTTGAGAAATCAACTGGAGGACATAATTGGATATTGGTTGCTACTAATTATTTCACTAAGTGGATTGAAGAAATTCCAACTAAGAGGGCCACTAGTGCAGTAGTAATTGAGTTTTTAATGAATAACATAATCACTAGATTTGGTGTCCCCATTAAACTAGTGATAGACAATGCCATGAGCTTTAGGTCACAAGAGTTCACTAATTTTTGTTCAAAAATGGGGATAGTTCTTTCATATTCATCCCCATACCAACCACAAGCTAATGGGCAGGCAGAATCTAGTAAGAAGAGTATCCTGCAGATCTTGAAGAAGACTCTGGAAAAAAATAAAAGGAGTTGGCATGTAAAGTTAAAATTGGCATTGTGGGCTGATCGAATTGTTGAGAAGACAGCAACAAGGAAATCTCCCTTTGAGATGGTCTATGGAGTAAAGTCCAGACTTCCTATAAATAATTTGTTACCTATTTACCAATTTATACAAGAAGAAGATATGGAAATTAGTGACCCATTGTGAGATAGAATGATTCAGTTAGTTGAACTGGATGAGATCAGAAGGGAAGGTCAAAAGGAAAATGTAAAGTTGCAAAAGAAAATGAAATATCTTTTGACAAAAGGGTAACTATTAGAAAGTTTGAGCCTGATGATATGGTTCTCCAATGGAATGCCAAGGCTAAGGACAAAGGAAAGCATAAAAAATTTGAATCCCTATGGCTAGGACATTTCATTATTCATCAGGTGCATGGGAAGGATTCATATTTTTTAAGAAATTTGGATGGTGAGGAACAGGAATTGCTAGTGCATGGAGAGTTCCTAAAATACTTCTTCAATTGATTCTCATTTTTCCATAAACAGTAGCTTTGTATATATGTACAGGTGTGTTTGTTTATGTTGTGTGAGTTTCCTATTTGAGGTTAGGGTTTTGTGGTCTGCCACCTAGAGATTCATGGTTTCTTGCTATGAACTTGCATTCAAGCATCCTTAGATAGAGCCACTGTCGGGTGTATTTTAGGTTTTCTAAGATTTTTCTTTAGGCTTTTGTCTTTTGTCTCTGCAAGCATCTTCATCTAGTCTAGGGTTTTTAGAATTTCTCAAATCTGTCATGTTTATGATTGGAAAACCCTTACCTTATGTATTTTTGCCTTGGTGAAACTAGTTCTTTGGTTCATCTTGATTGTGCCCTATTTCCTTTTATTTTCATGTTAATTTTTGGTCACTTAAGGTCTCCCTATTTGTACGTGGTTATTCCTTTCTCTCGGTGTTCGCTGATTCATGCATTATTTTTCATATTATTAAAATCTTTCAGCGAACTAGCGACAGTGGTAAGCCCTTGTTAAGTTTTTCCTTAGTCACTGAATCTCCTAGTCTATGCCATAGTTAGTCTTTCATTCAGTCATTCAGCTACTATGTTGTCTCCTATTCTCTTAATCCCTAGTGGTTTGATTTTAACATTCAGCGAATGGGCATATTGGTTATCTTGTGATCGCTGAGTTGGGCGGTCATGCCTTTTGTTTTCTGGCGACTTAGCGAGGACCTTTGATCATCTCAAACATAAATGATAGTGTCTTAATCTCATAATGAATGGGTCATACATCAATTTACTTGGTGATTTAGTGACTAGGTTTTGATCTCATGTTCATTAAGTTTGGTGGCCCTGATAAAGTATTTTGGCAAAAGATAAATTTTCTTTGTTCGCTAGATCTTAGAAAGGTTGGAAAAGTTCTCAAATCATTTGGTGACTCAGTGAATAAGATGTTCACACAATCTCATGATCAGTTCATCTAGCCAATTGGCAAACAAAGCAATGATAGAGGTGTTTTTCCTTCAGTTGCCTATTCTCAGAATGGTATGATTAATAATTCAAACTTCTAGAAATTGAGAGAGCCTTTGTTCACTGAATCTCATGATTATGTGATAAGGATTTAAAAGTTCTAGAAACTCAGCAACAACCTTTGATTATTCCCAGAATCTACGGCCAATGCTTAATCTCTAAATAAAACCCTAGTTAAGGAAAGCATTTAGCAAATTGGTGAATACCTTTGATCTCCCAATCTCGTAATAAACCTAAGGTCAAGAATTTTATTTAGAGATTATGAGGTTTCTTTCTTCGCTGGGTCTCGTAATAAATCATGAGTTAAGCAATTCATTTCTAGAACTAGATATTATCTTTAGTCGCTTATTCTCTAAAAGCGGTCAGGTTATGATGAGTTTCAAAGGATAGCATAAGAACCATTGATTATCTTTGAGATCAATGATGGTCACTAAATCCCCAAGAGAAGACATGAGTTAGTGAATCATTCTGAGATCACGCGAATGGCTCTGTCGTTGAATCACCAAGCTTTACTTGAGGTTAATAGTTTAACAAGAGATTGCAAGAGCCTTTGTTCGCAGGATCTAAGAGTCATGTCAAGTTAAGAGTTTACTAATGAAGGGTTATGTGTCATTGCCTATGTGGAAAGTGTTAGCACTTAAACCTACAGATGGTTGAAATATTCAAAAAAATTTACTAAACTATCGAATCATCCATTCCCAATAGCTACATCCAACATAATTTAAATGCTAAGGTACTAAGGCTTTGAGCCTTCTTCACTTTGAGTGTAAAACTCAAGTGGGTTTACCTTTCAATTGCTTCTACAAAGCATAATAAAATTGATCTATGTGCTCAACATACAAACAAAAGTAAATTGAGATAGTTTCTTGATAAAATGATTTTGAACAAATGCAAATCAAACTAAACCAGTGCCTTATTCATTGGGTTAGAGTCAAAATCGAACATCCATAGAATCAAATTAGCACAAAGATACTAAAATTCAAATAAATTTCCTAACAATTCATTCTCCCAATTCCCAACCCTGCCATCAAATTCATGTATAGATTTTCTAATCCCAAAGACCTCCCTAAAGATTTACTCTATCCTTGAGAAAAAAATTGAGTTCAACCCCTATATTCACCTTTTGAATGACACATTAAAAGCCTTACTAATTAATGTATAAGAAATTCAAAGCATTTATACACAAAGATAATCAGAGATAGAAACGGAACTTTAGTATATTTATATTAATCTTCAACTATATCTATTACAATTTTAACAAAAACTTCCAAGAAGTCAAATTCTATATTCAGTCTTTCTTTTACAAAAACTTTCACAACAAAAAAGAGTAAAAACTTGCTACTTATACTTCTAGCCATCTTGGAATCCTTGAGAGGATGCAACAAGCTTCGAATGGCTAAGAAAATGACTAGTACTATAGATAAAAAGTACAAAACATAATGATAGTGACTGGAAAAGCAAAAAGTAGTTCACAACTATTAGCATCTTCACAGGTGGCACCTTTTTTTGGAGATATTTCAGAGCACTTACTTTGATTTATAGCATGAATGATGACTGCTAATACAGACTAACTTACATCATCCTTTGTTTGAAACATGCTCTCCCTCAAATTCTGGATTAGGTGCCATGTGCACTTTATTCTTCTTCCTCTTCCATCATTAGGATAGTTGACTTCTTCTTTTTCTTCTTTGTCATTTTGTCCCATGCTACCACATCATCATCAGATGGCCAATTGTAGGCCTGCAGTTCCTGTAGTGACTTAATCTGTTGGTCCCACATGGAATCAGTTATACCTTTAGCTTCTACCATAAACCAAATGCAATCACTTTCATCTTTAAATAAACTATCAATTCTACTATTGCATCCTTCCAAGTCTAAGGCATTGTCACTATTAAGGAAAGCATCTTGTTTAATTACAAACTGATCCATTGATGTCTTCCATTCATCTATACTAACTACATTTCCATCATTATCATGCACTAAAGGCAAGTATTCACTATAATCCTTATCAAACATAGCCAACTTGGCTCTTATCTAGTTATACTTTCCTTTAAAAAACTTTGAGATAGCACTCACCAAACCAATCTTTTCAAATACTTATGTCACTATCTTAGGGATATCAGGCCTATACTCTTGCAAACCATCAAGTTTTTCAAACAATAAGCTCCTCCCTAACCATACACTGTACAATGGTTCCAAAGTGACTAATGACTCATTCACCTTATCATTGGCCTTGTGCAATAGACTAACTACATGATGGACTGACTTCATCTTCTCCTTTATTTTGTTCTACCTATATTGCACAATCTTTGCTATGGTATCCAAGGAAGCATCCAATCTTATTTTCTCTAAGTCCTCAGTAGGCTTATCAGGAATTTTTGTATCTATCTGAG
Source organism: Chamaecyparis obtusa (assembly GCA_027943335.1). Taxonomy (NCBI): domain Eukaryota; kingdom Viridiplantae; phylum Streptophyta; class Pinopsida; order Cupressales; family Cupressaceae; genus Chamaecyparis; species Chamaecyparis obtusa. The sequence continues at coordinate 1,954,469 of BSBK01003862.1, read as the reverse complement.
GAGGGGCCTCAATTTACAAAGTGGGGGGAGGAGCTTCCTTTGAGGCTTCCTCAAGCTTCACCTTTAAATCCCTAATCTCATCTTCCAATTTATTAACCATCATAAGTCGTATATTCCTATCCTTTGCTAATTTCATTGAGTTTTAAAATAATTTTTCATACCTTTCTGACAACTGGATAGTTTTAGCTTCATTAAGGTGGGCAAGGTGTACAACTACCTTTGACACCTCAAGATCAGTAGTATTTTGCACAGTCCAAACTATCTGATCTCCCTCCATCTTATCTTCTATGCTTACCAAAGATGGCTTCTGAGTTCTTGGAGCTAGAGACCATAATACAACTGCCTAGGACTTAGGGTCATAGCCACTTCCCCTGATCATATCATCAATCTGGACCTCATAGGACAAACTACCCTCAAGCTTCTTTTTTATTTGATCTATAATGAAGGCAAATGTCAAGTCCTATCTAGGAGTTATAAGAATACCACTTCACTTAACCATTTCTCTAGCCTCTTCTACAGTGATTCTTTCAAGACTGGGATCATATGATGTTAAGGCCCTCATTATCTCTTCACTTGGTTGCATACCCTCAGGCAGGGATTTCTTTACTTCTTCATGTTTCCTCCAGATGAGGAAATCTCTAAATTCCTTACTCTTTATGAACTACTCATCATTAAGAAACTCTTCTTGATAGAGTTCTCTTTCATCTTTTCCTAACAATAAGGACAAATCCCCTTCTTCTTTTGTTACAATCTTCTTGCCATCCTTGATGGCCTTTCTTATTTGATGGTGATAAGCCCTATTACCAGGCACAAGAGCTGAAGCCATGTCAATTAACTTCTTTTGCCTTCTCTCCTTTGAGGGCTCACCGACCTCAAGTTTTTGCTTTTTCAAAGGTGGCTCAGAAGTATCCCCTTCCTCCTATTGATCATGAGTCAAATCAATTGTTGGCACATCCTCTCCCTAAGGTGGGCTACTACCCTCTTGAGACTCATCAGTGTATTCCTCAGGTACAGAGGTTGAATAATCCCTTGGGACATCCAACTTTTCCTCTAGCAAATCTTGTAACTGATTAGATAGGGTGCCATGCATCTCTATCATTTTCTCCATTCTTTGTAGAAATGGGAGCTCGGGGAAATAACCACCAAAAGGAATACCATCCCTCTTAAGCCTTTTCTCAATATTAAGCAACTCAAAATATTTGTTCTAGCTCTGCCTGGATTCATCAAAATCTAAGATGTTTCTTATCACATCTTCTTCATCCAGTCCCTCATGCTCCTTAATTGACCCAATGTTTGGAATCGGAGTCATCCTAGTTGTCTTGATGAAACCCTCAGAGTCCACATACCTTCAAGTTTTTGAACACATCTTGAAATGATTTAACCAAATGCTGACCTTATCTAAAGCCCTTTTTCCAATTAAGAAACTGCCCATTCTGAACTACCTCGGTGTGAAAGTTCCCTTTCTATGAGGTGCAAGGTGCTCTTTGTCAGTCCACATCAATTGCCATATAAATTTCATCATGGAAACTCTAGGAGGCACATATTTGGGTAACAAATATGGGGGTTGAGGGCAACCATAAACCCTAATAATTGTGTGACTATCCCCAAGGTAGAAATCACCCCAATTGTGATTTCCTACCCACTTATCCTCAAACTGCATTGGCCTTAGCAATCTTAAGACCTTTGTTGATAATCTTACAACATCTATACCCAACATTCCAAGAACCAAATGAACAAAGTAATTCTGAAAAATGGATAAATTACACTCATTAGAAGTGTAATTCCAAGCCCTCAACCAATATTGTAATGGGTTTGGTTGGTCATTAAAAGTAGTCATGAACCTTAACATCCTAGCATCAAAGGAATTAACATGGTGGAATAAAATCAAGTGCATGAGAAGGGAATAATATAGAAACTTGATAGGTCTTTTATTTTCTTTGATAGATATCAAACCCTCATGAATCCTATTGATTACATATTGGATGTAATCATAGTCTATGTTTGATTGATAGTTCTGAATATCTAAAATTATCATTAACAACTCGGTAGGAATTTTTTCCTCATCCCCATCTATTCCTAAAATCCTACACAACCCATGACACAAGAATTTCATATAATTGCACAAGGATGAAAATAGATAAGGGGCATTCATTTTTGTAGGAAGAGGGGAAATTTACTTACCCTAGTTGGGCATGTGCTTAACAATTTGACTCTTAACAAACCCAATATTACTCACATACTTATCTCTCTTTTTTTAGGTCAATCTCAATGGAAGAAGAAGCATAAAAGTCAACAGCCTTCATGAAAGAGCCCCTATCTAAGGTAAGGAAAATAGACTAGTCTTCTCGCCTAATAGTTTTTGAAATGGGGTCATAAAGCCTTGCTAACACAATAACCAGGTCAACATCAAGGAAAACATCAAGCACAATTAACTTGGCCATCCCTAGAGCACAAGCATTACAAATTGGAATTTCTTTATGCCTATTATTATAAAAATATGTGAAGATAGTTTAACCTGATCCTGAAGGCATGATAGGATCTCTACACTTGTCCATAAGATCTTCAAAGGCTGTGTCAATGGCCTTCTTGTTTTGGTTTGAACCAGGTAGTAGCTTGACAAAATCATCAGAATAATTTAGCTTTCCTTTGTCTTCTCTACTCTGCTCTTTTGCACCTCCACTAGAAGATGCAGCACTCAGTTTTGGATGACTCATTTTGTCGAGAAAGAAAATACCATAGCTCTACAACTTCACTTCTTCAGGTTCAGTGCCAATAATTCTCAATCAACTTTAGAATGACTTCGAGCATAGAAAGCAATGAGGTCCTGATTATATAACCTGGAGAATTGAATGTGAACGATGGCTAAATCACAATGAATCCTTGCTAAGTCACTTCAATATTTAATTTCACACATTTCCAACTTTCAAATCAAGTTAGTCATGGTGTGGATGCTGATAGAATGATTTAAAAAATCAAAAACAAGGCATGAGAGCAATGATCATGGATTTTTGCATTAAAACCCTTAATTACTGACAAAAACTCCATTAAAACCTAATTGAACTACTTTCTACCCTTTCCATCTTGGCAAAGTACTTATCTCCACATTGCAATAGCTCATAACACTGATGGCATGAAAACTTAACCAGGCACAGTTCAGAGATCTAGCGAACAAAAGAAACTCATGATCTCCAAAAGAAACAACAAACCAGGGTTGGATTCAGAGATCCAGTGACAAGGCTACTCGCGAAGTCTCAGAACAATTTCTTAACTCATGACTTTACTTTGAGATTTTGTGACCAACGTTGATCCCAAAGATGATCAATGGTTTAAGGGAAATCTTTTAAAACTCACACTAAGCCCCACCCAACTTAGAGATTGAGTGACTAAAGGCTTCGCCAATTCTTAGAATCATTTCCTTAACTCAACATTCATCCAGAGAATCAGCAAACAAAGGAATCTGCAAACCAATGAAACATAGCACTTTAACACAATGACATCTGGAGGATCGGCGAATAGTGAACTCTCTTATTCTCAGAAAGCCAAGCTTAACTCTACCTTCATCTTGCGATTTAGTGAACAAATTTACCTTGCATTCTCTAAAAGAAATACTTAACCATAGTCAAGCTTCGAGAATGAGAGAATAACAGCTATCTCCAATTCACTAAATACTTTTCATACCATAGGTTACATCTTGAGATTACGCATCGACCATTGATCTTGAACAGAATCAGTGGCTATCACTGAATCACCCAAAGACTTTGACCGTCACATTTTTATTATGAGAATCAGTGACCATTGAAAACACACTTAACTTTGCTTTGCTCACCAAGTTGCTGAATACTTTGGAGCTTCACTAACTAACTCTGAGATCCCATGAACACTTCACTTGCTTAATCACTAAATAACTTAAGGCACCACCATCCTTTCTTTAGATTAAGTGACAAGAGTAAACTTTTAACCTTTTCCAAATTTCATTGCCAAAGCTGCCAGACTAAAAGAGTATGAAAACATGACTCGGTCGCTAAATCGCCAAACGATTTTGAGTAGGACCCAGTCTTTGTGAGATTAAAATGTGACCACTGGATGAAGAGACAATCAAAGGCATTCACTGGGTCACTAGAAAATCTTGAACTTAGATGCTCAATTTAGAGAACAAGAGATAACTACCACACCAAGTCATCAAATGATTTTGAGAAACTGCCAAAGATCAAGCGAAAAGGAGATTACGTAGTCGCTGAATCGCTGGATGATTACATTGACTGTGACATGAATTGGGAGATTTGATGACTAAAGTAAAATTAACCAAAGGACTCATCACAATCACTAATTTGCTAAAAGACTTAAGGACAAGGAAATACATTGTGTGATTCAGCGAAGGCAAGGAAAATACCACATGCAGAAAGGGAAACTTAAGTGACCCAAAAAGTAATGCGCAAATATAAAGACTAGGGCTCACTCAAGACCAACCAAGGAATTAACCATTTTAAGCCAAAAAGTGTCTAAGGAAAGGGTTTTACAACATAAATGAAACAAATTTAAGGTATTCAAAAATCCTAAACCAGACAAAGACATAAGCGAGGAAAATAAAACAAGATCAAGAACAAAAAACCTCAAAAACCCAAAACAAACCCAACACAAAGTACACTGCCAAACTGGAAAAGAGTAAAGTGATATCCAATCAGATTTAAACAAGGATTTTTGCTAGTTATTAAGGGTTTTTAATGCAAAGGCCATGATCATTTCTTATGTGCATTATTTCTGAGTTTTAAATCAACCTATCAACATCCACATTATGGCTAGCCTTGATTTGAGGTTGGTAATATACAGAATTCAATGTAGAAGTGATCAAGGCTTGATTTGTAATGATCTTGGCAACTACACGCATTCAATTCTCAATGATATATAGCTAGCACATCATTGTTTTCTATGTTCAAAGTTTTTAGAAGTAAATAGTCTTCTCTAGAGCAAAGGCTGGAAGTGTGAACTAAGAAGAATTTGCAGAGCTTGAGCAGTTCATGCCTACAAAATGAGTCAATAAGAAGCTAGCATAGCGTCGTCCAGTGGACAAGTAAAAGAGCGTAGTAGAGAGGAGAGTGGGAAGCCTAACTATTCAAATGAATTCCTCAAGTTGCTACCTAGGTCCAACCAAAATAAGAAGGCTATTGATATGGCTTTTGAGGACCTCATGGACAAATGTAGACACCCTGTTACTCCTTCTGGTTTAGGTTACACAATTTTCTCTTATTTTTACAATAATAAGCATAAGGCTATCCCAATTTGTAATGCTTGGGCTCTAGGAATGGCTAAGTTAATTGTACCAGATGTCTTTCTTGATGTTGACTTGATTATAGAATTGGCTAGATTATACGACCCTATTTATAAACCCATCAGGTGTGAAGACCAGTTTGCTTTAGTTACTTTGGATAGGGGGTCATTTATGAAGGCTATTAATTTCTTTGCCTCTTCTTCCACTGAGATTGATTTTAAGAAAGAAAAATAAAATTATTCAAGTCATATTGGATCAGTGAAAAGCCAAATAGTTAAGCACATGCCTAAACAGGCTAAGTATATAACTCCCCTCCCGGCAAGTATGAATGCCCCCTAAAAATTAAAAAACCTCAATTTTTAAATGAAATTCTTATGCCATGGTTTGTGTAGAGTTCTAGGGATGAATGGGGATGAGGAGAAGATGTTTGTTGGTTTGTTGATGATAATCTTGGATATTCAGAATTCCCATGCCAACACTAACTATGATTACATCTAGTATGTAATCAATAGAATGCATGAGGGTTTAATGTCTGTCAAAGAAAATAAGAGGCCAATTAGGTTCATGCATTATTCTCTTCTGATGCATTTGATTTTGTATTTCAATGTGAATTGTTTGGATGCAAGGATGTTGAAGCTTAGATTCATTTTTTAAGGAAATCCCAATCCAGTGTAGTATTGGATGAGGGTGTGGAATTACACTTCCAATGAGTGTGATTTTTGTATCTTCTAGAATTTCTTTATTCTTCCTATTCTGCAAGTATTGGGAACTAATGTGATGATATTGCAATCTAAGGTCTTATAGCTTTTAAGGCCCATGTAGTATGTGAATAACAGGCAAGGAAACCATAATTGGGGTGATTTCTACTTAGGAGAGAATTTTACAGTTATCAAGGTTTATGGCTGCCCACAACCCCCCCCATTTGCTTCCAAAATGTGTACCACCAAGGGTTGCTTTTTTAGAATTTATTTGGCAATTAATCTGGACTAACAAGGAGCACTTAGCACCTCATAGGAAAGGCACCTTCACATCAAGGCAGTTCAGAATTGGCAATTTTCTAATTGGGAAGAGAGCATTGGATGAGTTCAATAGTTGGATCAATAATTTTAAAATGAGACCTGGAGGTATGTTGATCCTGAGGATTTCATTTATACTGCAAGGATGACATTGATCCCAAACATTGGGACAATAAGAGAGCATCAAGGTTTAGATGAAGAAGATGTGGTCGGGAATATTTTAGATCAAGACGAAGCTCAGAGGAGATGGAAAAAATATTTTGATTTGTTAGATTTGGAGGCCCAACTCAAAAGGGCTAACATTGCTTTTGATGGTTTTTTTCCTAATCTCCCATATTTTAAAAAAATAGAAAGAATGATAGAAATGCATGGCACCATGTCTAGTCAAATGGAAGGGTTGCTTGAGGAGAAGTTAGATGTAAAGAAAGATTATTCTACTTCTAAAAATGAGGAGTATAATGATGATTCACAAGAAGGTGAAAGTCCACCCCAGGCTGGGGACTCACCTATTATTGATTTGACACAAGACCCATCAAAAATAGGGGATACTTTAGAGCTACCATTAAATAGGGGATTCCTCAGTGATGATCATTTTTTCAAAAGTGATGAGTTCAAAAGCTTCTTCATGCGGAGAAAATAGAGAAAATTTTCTCAAGCATTACCAAAAGGCATGCAAACAAGTGAGGAGATTATGAGGGCTCTAACATCTTATGACCCTAGTCTTGAGAATATCACTGTCGATGAGGCCAGGGAGATGGTAAAGTCAAGCAGGATGCTCTTGACACCTAGATGGGATCTCACCTCTACTTTTATTATTGATCAAATTAGGAAGCAACCAGAAGTAAGCTTATCATATGAGGTGCACATCGGTGACATGATAAGGGGTAGTGGCTATGATTCCAAATCTCAAGCTGTTGCAATGTGGTCACTTGCTCCTAAGACTCAGAAGCCTTTTTTGGTTAGCATTGAGGACAAGATTGAAGGAAACCAAATTATCTAGACTGTCCAGAATACAACTGATCTTGACATTTCTAAGGTGGTAACACATTTTTCTCATTTAAATGAAGCGAAAATAGTCCAGTTGTCTGAAAGGTATGACAAGTTATTTGAGAATTCCATGAAGGTGGCCAAGGACAGAGACCTAAAACTAATGGTGATCAAGAAAATGGAGGGAGAATTAGAAGAATTGAAGGCTAAGCTAGAAGAAGCTTCAAAGGTGGCTCCTCATCCTTTGCAAATTGAGGTCCCTCCCAAATAGAAGCAGAAGTTCTTGAAAAACCATCAGAGGATCTGGGAAAGATAAGGCTTGAAGTAGCTTTTAAAACCATGTCAGAGGTTGTGTAGCATAGATTGGAAAGAATAAAAGAGAAAATGGATTCAGTCCATCAGTTTGTTCATTTGTTGCATGAGGCAAATGAAAAAGTAAATGAATCATTGGTGGTTTTAGAGCCACTTTATAGCATTTGTTCTGGGAGGAGTTTGTTATTTGAAAAGCTTGATGCCCTACAGCATCATAGGCCTGACATCCTTGAAGTGGTTACAGAGGTGTATGAGAAGATAGGGATGGTTAGTGCTATTTCAAAGTTGTTCAAGAGAAAATCAAATCAAATAAATGCCAGGATGGCAATGTTTGATAAAAATTATAGCAAGTATTTGCCCTCGGTGTACAATGATGATGCAAGCATAACCAGTATGGATGATTGTAAATTGAGCATGGGCTTGATAACAATTAAACAAGAAGCTTTCCTTAGAGGTGATGATTCTTTGGATTTACAAGGATGTAACAATATAATTGACAACTTGATAAAAGTTGAGAATGACTGCATACAATTTGTTATAGATATTAAGAGCATTACTGACTCCAGATAGAAATTGCAATTGAAATCTTTGAGTTATTTGTAGGGGTATTGTTGGCCTTTAGATGATGATGTGGTGTCTTGGGACAAGATTACAAAGAAGCCAAAGAAGAAGCCAGTTGTTGCAGAACTAGAAGCAGAGAAAGAAGAGTGAGCCCTACCTGGCACCTGATCCAGAAATAGAGGAAGATAAAGTAATCACACATAGAATGATGTAAATTAGCCTATAATGGTGGTCGTCATTCATGTAACAACTTTAGATAACTTCTTAGAAATATCTTCAAATGAAGGTGCCAGCTATAGTTTCCATTTGTTGGAAAGATACTCTTTGTTTGTCTAGTATGTAGTCATCGTATTTTGTATTTTTGTAGTGCAAGTTATTATCATGGCTATCTGAAGCTGTTTGCATCCTTTCTTGGAGGATTCCAAGATATCCATTGATATATATAGCAGGTTCTCTTCATTGTAGAGGGAGGTGGTGAAAATGACTTTGTAAAGAGAGTTCTAATATTAGTATTTTTGTTACGTTTCTCTCTTAAGAATGTATTGATACAGTTAAAATATCAATTCAATATACTAGAACTTCTTTGTTTATCTGGTTGTCTTTGCATATGGATGCTTGAATTATTTTATGTATTAATTTTCAAGGCATTTTAGTGCATTATTTACAAGGTAGATATAGGGGTTAAATTTTAGTTTCTTTCAAGGAAAGAATAAACCTCAAGGGAGATCTCTGGGAGTTTAATTTCCATATATTAATTGGATAGAAAAATCTATAATTGGGAAAGTGGAGTGTAAGGCACCTCATTTAAGTTTAAGCATATTTGTTTTGATAGTTTTTTTTTGAAATGGATTTTTGACTCTGATGCCCTAAGATATGGCACTGGTCCGGCTTGATTTGCATATGTTCATCATCAATCAATCAAAAAATTATTCATTTAAATTTTTTGTATGTTTGAAATTGCACAAATCTATGTCAAGTACATAGGTTGCTATTATAAAGCTTTATAGAAGCATTTCTGAAAGGTACACTCACCTGACTGTTAAACTAAAAGAGAAGAATGTTTTTCAACCTTAGCACCTTAGTGTTTGAATCTTGTTAGATGCATCTGTTGGGAATGTTAAAATTTTGATTTCATAGGTTTCTAAATCCTTTTTATCATCTACAAGTTCAAGTGCTAACAGGTAGATAATGTTCATGATAATAATTTTGCTTGTAATGATTTCCAGGCTAACTTTATGAAGCAAGTGGACGTTCAGGGGATGGTATCTCAAATACCACCTATATACTTAGATAACTCTATCAATGTTAGCCTTGAAAACATAGATCCATTCTTCTTAAGCATCATTGTGAATGGAATGAAACTAAGGAATTGAATGATTGATTCAAGTGCCTCAAATATTGTCATGCCTTTTAAGAGCATGGAAAAGTTGGGCCTTAAGGTTGATACAGTCTACGGTAGATGTTGTGCAATGGACCAAAGAGAAGTGCTAGTCATTGGGACTATAAATGCAATGCCCTACAAATTAGCAGCCTATCTAGAGAAAGAATTGACCATGAGTGTCTTGGTGGTAGATATCCCTCCTCATTATGGGATGTTATTGTCTAGGAAGTGGAGTTCTGCCATGGGTGGAAGTTTGCAATGTGACTTGTCCTTTGCAACTTTCAAGATAGACGATTGGTTTATTAAGGTTGAAAGCGAGCCAAGGGTGACCCATATGATCAAAAAGAACATTGACTATAAGATTACTTTTTTTGTGGATATTGATATCAATGCTCTCAGAGTAGAGGTCATTGTGCTTGAAAGAGAGCCTATGTTGCCCCCTATCACTGTAGAAGTAAATGTTGAATCTAAGAAGGGTGACTTGTGGGTACTGTACTTTGATGGTGCTAACTACAAAGATGGTTCAGGGGAAGGTATTTTACTCATCTCTCCTGATGGAAATACTTACAAATTCTCTTTCACATTAAGTTTCTCATGCACAAACAACATAGAAGAATATGAAGCACTATTGATAGGCTTGAAGTTAGTACATAAGCATGGAATTAAATGTGTGCATGTTGTAGGTGATTCAGAGCTAGTTGTGTCTCAAGTAAGATTAGTTTATGCTTCCAAAAAAAGGAGGTTAAAATAGTATAGGAATGCAATGTGGGATATGATTTAGTGTTTTGATGCCTTTAACATTGTGTGGAAGGATAGAAGCAACAATAAGATGGTTGACCTATTAGCCAATATAGAAATCAATCCTGGTGACATTATATTTACAGGTGTCTCTAAATTTGAAATTTAGGCTAGGCCCAGTATACCAGATAACATTGAAAACTAGCAGATTTTTTAGGATGACCAGGATATTTTGAGATTTATGAATTGTGAAGATCAATATCATGGTCAAGAGTTGGATTGCTCAGCTTTGGTTGAAACTACAAAAGGAAGGGAGGTTGTCTTTGGAAATGAATTCATACAACTTAAGACCAACAAGGTTCCCAAGGGACTTGTGGTTTTGGACACTATATTTGATAATCAGGATAGAGTACAAATGGATACCAAGAATAAGGACCAAATGGACTTGGAAAAGGTAAATCTTGGTACCAAGGAAACACAAAAAAATGTGTATATTAGAAAACAAATGTTTGGGTAGGTAAGGAAGTCTATGATTGAGTTGTTAAGAAAATTCATACATGTCTCTGCATGGTCATATGATGATCTTTAGGTTTACAGAGAAGATTTATTTTAGCATGTTATTCCTTTAAACAAGGATGCTAAACCTTTTAGGAAGAAGCAAAGACCAATCAATCCTACCTTAGCCCCTAAGATGCAAGAAGAATTGATGAAATTGAGAGATGTTGGAATCATAAAGCCTATCAAGCATTCTTCTTGGGTGTCAAACTTGATCCCAATCAGGAAGAAGAATGGAGACATCAGATTATTTATGGATTTTAGGAACTTAAACATCTCTTCTCTGAAGGATAATTACTGCTTGCCCAACATGGAAGCAATGCTGCAAAGAGTAACTAGATTTGATCTAATGTCCATGATGGATGGTTTTTCTGACTACAACCAGGTGATTGTGAAAGAATTAGAATAATTTAAGACAGCTTTCACAACACCCTGGGGAACCTATGTTTATGTAAGGATGCCTTTTGGTCTCACAAATGCTAGTGCAACTTTTCAAAGAGAAATGGATGTTGCTTTTGTAGATTTTATAGATGATTTCCTTGTTCTTTATCAAGATGACTTAACTACATATTCCAAAAGGGAGGAAGATCATTGTTCTCATTTAGATAAGATATTTGTGAGAGATCTAGAATATGGCATTTCTCTGAACCCAAGAAAATGTGCATTTGGTGTAACTAAAGGCAAGTTGCTTGGACACCTAATTGGAAAGCAAGGAGTGAGAATTGACCTAGAAAGAGTAATGGAAATTGACAAGATTCAAAAGCCAAAAAATGTTAAGGGAATTCAATATTTTTTTGGTCAGGTGAATTTTTTAAGGAGATTTGTTACTAACTTTACTTAGATTACTAGACCAATATCCAAGATGTTAAAGAAGGGATCTGACATAAAATGGGAAGGTGAACCTGATGAGGCTTTCAATAAGATCAAGCAAGCAATCAAAGATGCACCTGTACTGAAGGCTCCCAATTATAGTAGTCCAATGCATATTTTTTCTTTTGCTTCTTTCCACACTATTGCTATAGTTTTGTTGCAAAAAAATAATGAAGGTTTTGAACAACCTATTGCATTCTTTAGAAAATCTTTACAGGCTACAGAATTGAAATATGATATCAATGAAAAACAAGCATATGCACTTGTTAAAGTTTTGATTATGTAAAAATAGGTTTTGAAAGGACTCGAAACCTTGTACAATAGGAGATCAAAATAGGCATTTAAGCAATAGCAGAATAAGTGCCACAGCACCAAAAAACACCACACAAACAAGTTTTTAAACAAAAAGAATAGCCAAAAGACAAAGGACAACAAAAGGAAAGCAAGACAGCAAGATGTTGTCTAAACACATTTCATCAGTTCAGCTGCCTGATCAGCAAGAATCTACATGTTTGCAGTAGATAACTTCAAATCATCCATGTCATTCTTGTTGCCATCCTCCATCTTCTTGAACCTAGACCTCGTACACCTACTAGGGCCATGATCATCTTTAGTGTCTTTAGTATCCATAACCTCATCGTTTCCTTTCCCATTGTCGAGCTTGTCCACCAGGATTTTCACATGTTCATTTGATGCTTTTAGGATAGTATAGCTCTGCTCAGCAATATTCCCCATGGTCTTCTCTAGCTTGTCAATTCTCTTTTCCATAATTTCAATTTTCCTTGCCATACCGTTACTATTTTCAAATTTGACCTCCATGGCAGTAATTCTATCATTAAAAATAGCAAGACCCTCAACCCTAGTGATAGTATCAGTGAGCTCATCAATTATCTGGCCCATCATTTTCTTCCCCAGGTGCATTCTTTTAAGAACCTCTATTTCTTTTTGCAACTGGTGAATATGGGTCTTAATCACAGTGATATCATTCTTCATAATACTGAGCATAGTCAGAGAAGCCAAACATCCTAGATTTTAAAAATCCATATTCCCTCCCTCTGTATTCTTAGAACCCTTATTCCCTTCCTCTGATTTCTCCTTAGAGTTCTCCACATTCTCCTTCTCCATGTTAACCTTATCATTCTCATACCCATCTTTCCCAATGTCATTCATAGCCTGAGTGACCTCATGCAAGATATTCTCCTCCACCCACACATTTTTTTTAGTTTCCACACTCTCCTCCATAGCAGGGTTGGTGTCCACACGATCATCCTGATTACTCTTTTCCTAAGAGGAAGAGCCCTCATCAGAGGGTAAAACAACCCTTTTCACAATTTTCTTCTTCTCTTTTTTGGCTCTGGTATGTTTGTCGATGGGCTCCATTCTTTTTTTCCCCTATTTCTTAGAACTTTCCTCCCTGCTCACATCATCCTCAACATCCATATCTATGGTCGACTCCTCCACCTTCCTTTTCTTTTTATTTTTCTTTGGGCTAGACTCCAGAAACTCCTCAGAGTCCTCCTCTTCCTCTTTTTTGTCCTCCATAAAAGGCTCCTCAGAATCCTTCCCATCTGTGTCATAATCTTCAAGGGCTTTTCTATTCAGCTGGGGTCTTTCTACCTTCTTTGATTTCAACACCTCAAAGATGAGGACCATGAGCCCTTCATGGCAAGCATGATCACCCTTCAGGTCCCTTTGCCAATGGAGGATAGAGGCATTCAGAGAACTCATTAAGTAAAAAGGAAAGTTAATTTTTACCCCATGCCTAAAGTGGTTCAGAAGGATAAGATGATGGTTGTATATTTTAGTATAACGACCATCTAGGGTAATATAACCTATAATAACAAATAAAATAAGGCACCAGGGCTTGGAAATACACTTGGGATCAAATTATGATTTATCCACCTTAACCATTCGATTCCTCTCCTGCTCCGTGGGCACAAATGCCTCCAAAGCTTTGTCTAAAATCTTCCTATCCCTATAGAAGTTGATGCCCTCAGTCATCAAGCCAGTTGCTTCTGCAATCACTTCCTCAGTCACCTCCATATTTTGCGTACCAACCAAAACACTCCCCTTATTCCAAGTTTTGATGAAATTTTTGTTCACAGCAACTTTCCCTCCATGCAGTCTCTCCATATAAGCCGCCAGACCCCCATCCTCAACAATCTTCCATATTTCCTTGTTCTGTTTCCAGTCACTACAACTCACCAGCTTGCACCTCCTCTTCTTGCCACCCATAGCAATGTAAGAGAACAAATATCCCTTCTCCAAATAATTCCCAACACTCTGCAAGTTATCCTTTAGATTGTAATAAAACCTACTGATGTTCTGCAGAACCCATAAATCATGCCAAAGGATCCCAATTATTATCTCGAAATCAACCCACTGTCCTTCATGATCGTCACACATATTACTACACTCAATACTCATTAATAAACCCTTCATTCAAAATGTGTTGCTTACTCATCATCCTCTCCTTATTAATTAATTATGACCCTTCACAAGGGAGATCAAAACCATTATTCCACTTAATTTCCACCTGGCTTTTACAAGCCACATTCGCTGCCCAGTCAACCACCAAGTTGGCCTCCCTAAAAATTTGGGTGATCATGCACATTTCAAAGGACTCAATAATGTTTTTAGCCTTGCTAATAACATTTGCAATGGTCCACAAGGGGGTCATGGTATTCTTCAAGCAATTAACAATATTTAAGGAGTCCCCTTCAATCCATATTTTGGTATAACCCTTCCTTTTGGCTAACAGCACCCCATGAAGAGCCGCATTAGCCTCTGCCACCTGATTGGTATTAAAACCTATAGGAATGGCCATAGCCCCTTTGCAATTCCCATACTCATCTTTGATAACCATACCACAACTAGCAGTTCCAGGGTTGCCTTTAGAGGCACCATCAAAATTGACTTTAACCCAACCATTAGGGGGGTAGTCCCACCTAGCCTCTCTTCTTGGACTTCTTTTTGTATCTTGAGCCTTCCTTCCTTCAAACTTCCAATTCTTATAGAATTTTCCTCCCAATCATCCTTCAGGTCTTGATAAATCTTAATCATCTCCAAATTCTCCAACAGAGCTCTCTTGATCTTGTGGAAAATACTATCCCAATTAGACTCCTTGTTCCTAAAAATCCTATCATTCCTTTCTCTCCAAACCCCCCAGCACAAGAAGGGAAGGAAGAAATTCCAAAAATAAGTTAGGAACTTATTGTTAGTCAGTGGCTTCCAACAAGTAAATAGCTCCTGAATGTCTTGAGGGAACACCCACTCCATATTCATCATATCAAATAATTTTTCCCATATTTGCCTAGAAAAAGAGTAGTGGATGGTCATATGATTGATATTCTCCTCATCTTTTTTGCAAAGACAACATCTATTAGTAAGAAGAAGGCCTCTTTTCTTGAGATTGTCAATTATAAGAACTTTATCATGCAATAAGATCCAAAAGAAAACATTAATTTTAGGAGTTAACCCCTTGAACCAAGCTTCAGACCAACATGGTTCAGGACTATCTTCAAAGTTATGCATGTATAGAGAGGAGACCAAGAACAAACCATTAGCATTATGTCTCCAAATTAGGGTATCCTCATCATCAATAATAACCACAGCATTCAAAAGGTTATTCAAACTCCTAAGAGAAGAATCAATGCTGGCCAGATCGGTCCATTTGTCCCCTTCCCAATAGTCCTCCACATGTATGCCTAAAATCTATTTGCAAAGGATAAGCAATTCATTCCAAATAAGTACCTCCTTAAGGGGTTTATCAAGCAGCCATGTGTCATCCTAAAAGAGAATTTTCTTGCCTTTACCAACCTTCCATTTGACTCCCTTCTTTATCATATCTTTTCTTCTTAAAGCATTGCCCCAAATACATGATCCACCTTGGATAGAATCAGAGTTTAAGAAATTATTGAAGTCATAGTTGTCCCTATTATATTTGTTGTGCCATATAGTGCTCCATTCTCCAGAGTTCTTGAACATTCTCCAAAGGATTTTAGCCATAAGAAATTCATTTATACTTCTAATAGTGTGAAGACCAAGACCCCCTTTCCTTATCAGTTTGCAAACCTTCTCCCAAGCAATAAGAGCCATTCTTTTCTTTTTCTCGACTCTGGACCAAAGAAAGTTCTTTTGGATTTTCTCTACACTTTCAGCAAACTTCTTAGGTATTTTGAAAAGGCTCAAGGCATAGAGAGGAATACTTTGAAGGGTAGCTTTGAGAACAACAATCTTACTAGCCTGGCTAAGAAGAGCACCCTTCCAACCAGCAAGACTTTTGTGAAATTTATCAATCATATCTCACCAAAAAGAGTCTGAAGGAGTAAGGCATAGAGTTAAGCCAAGATAGGACCTTGGGAGACAATCCACCTCACAACCCAAAATTCTTTTGAATCTTTCTTGTCTTTTTTTAGGCACATTAATGAAGAATAAAGATCTCTTATTCCAATTAATGCTCTGGCTCGTAGCTCCAGCATAGTTGTCAAGGGCCTTTTTAATGATTTTTCCATTTTTAATAGAAGCTTCACCCATTATTATGGAATCATCCACAAATTGCTGATGTGAACAAATCAGGTCCTTGGAAGAAGGTGTCAAACCCCTGAAATCACCTCTGTTAACCAATCTACCAATATGTCTTCCCAAACATTCTACCAGGATAACAAAGAGAATAGGAGAAAGGGGGTCCCCCTACCTAAGACCTCTAGAAGATTTGAAGAAGGGAGTAGGAGAACCATTCACAAGAATAGAGAAGGTAGCAGAGGAGACCAAATAGTGGATAAGATCTCTACTTCTTTTGTTGAAGCCAAAAACCTCTAGAGTAGCCATCAAAAAGTCCCAGTCAACCCTGTCATAAGCTTTGGATAGGTCAAGTTTAAGTAAAAAACCTTCCTTCTTAGACATGGCTAGAGAGTGTATATTTTCATGGACCGAGATGATAGAATCTAGGATCTGCCTTCCAGGGACAAACCCATTCTGTTGTCCAGAGATAAAAGGAAGAAAAGAGAGAATTCTAGAAGTTAGGACTTTAGAAAGTATCTTGTACACCGAATTGCATAAACTAATAGGTCTGAACTGGTCCAAGCTATCAGCCCCAGATTTCTTTTGGATCAAAGTAATAAAGGTGCCATTCAGTTCCTTGAGGATTCTTCTTGCCCCAAAAAATTCCTTAACAACATTTGTAACATCATTTTTCAAAATCCTCCAATAATTTTGAAAGAAGAAAAGAGGGTAACCATATGGACCAAGGGCTTTATCCCCTTCAAAGGAAAACATAGCCTTTTGAATCTCATCCATAGAAGGTATAGCAGTAATAGCTCTGTTGTGATCAGCATTCAAAATACTAGGAATACCATCCAACAACTCTTCTTGGTAGTCCATATCCAGGTTCTCAGCTTTCTTTAGGAGCTCTCCAAAGATGTTATTGGCCTCACTTCTAAAATCCTCCTCCTTCTCACTAATGGTACCATTGATCTTTAGTCTAGAGATTTTTTTGCCCATTCTATGTTTCATTGTGGTCATGAAGAAGTATTTAGAATTCCTATCCCCTTCCTTTAAGAAAATCTTTCTAGACCTTTGCCTCCAAAAGCATTCTTCTTTTGAGATGATATCATGATATTCAATAAGTTTAGTATCTTCCTCAGTTTTTGTATGAAAACTATACCCATTTTCCTAAATGTTGTCCTGGATCTCCTTTAGTTCTTCAACAATTTTCTTTTTGTTGTTAAAAATATTTCCAAAAGTTTCTTTATTCCATTTCTTTATGTTGTCCTTCACATTTTTCATTTTCTTAGCAACTTTGAACATTGTCATTCCTTCAATCCTGATACTCCACCACTCCTCAATCAATTTTTCTAGGTTAGGGTGTATAGTCCACATTTTCTCAAAGTGAAAAGGAAAGTTCCTTTTTAGGCCATTCAAATCAGCTCTAATGGTTATCGAGTAGTGGTCAGAACCAGCTCTGATATAAGTAGATAAGGAGCAAGAATAATGATTGAACCAGTTGCTACTAACAAGAGCTCTGTCAAGTCTGACCCGAATAAGCTCATTTTCCTCTCTCCTGTTGGTCCAAGTATAGTTAATTCCCTACAAATCTAAGTCATGTAACTCTTGACTATCAATAAACTCCATAAGATCAATTCTGTTGTCCATATTGGGTTGGCCACCCCCAAATTTCTCATTATCCTTCAAAGGAGTATTGAATTCCCCCATAATGATCCAACCCTCATTAGCAAAATCTCTCCTAAAACTAGAAACTTCTCTCCAGAAAGATTTCCTCCCCCACCTAGTATTCAAAGCATAAATATTAGTCAAAATCCAAGAGGTGCCATCTTTAATGTGCCAGAATCTAATGTTAGTCACATTAATACTATTGGTACTCTAAAATCTGGATTGTTTTCAGAGTCAAGTTTCAGAGAATTTTCTTAAGCCAAAGTTTGTGCGCTTCAAAGAATAGTTTGAAAGACCTGAGTTCAAGTGCATGAAGGGATGGGCCTGGTTAATTTCATGAGATACAGCTTGGGGAACGGATTTAACACTTTTCATTTGACATATGTAGTGGGTTCTAACTCCTAATTTTAAAATCTGAAGTGTTTAGGGAGTAGCCATTTTGAGGTGTTCACCTAAATCTGTATTTTTGCCTAAGTGTCAAATCGTTGTAACATGCCCTGTTTGTATTTGAATATCTTGTGTCATGTTGAGTTTCATAGCCCGCCACTTTGGGGATGTTTATAATGTATATCAGAGAGCTTATGTTTCAAAGCTCAGGTCATTTTGAGTCTGTTTGGTAGGTTTTTGGATCCCCCAAAGTTGGTCTTCCAGAAGTGTCCTATTTCTCTAATCTGACCGATTTTCTGAGTGGCCCTGTTTGACTAATTATAAATTTTGACCCTGTGACCCGATTGAGAAATTTCCTTTTTCCCTATATTCCAGTGGTCAAATACTCCTTGTGTTTCAATTTTTAGGCCATGATGAATTCATTTGCCTAGCTTGCCAATCTGATTCCGTTTGCGGTTTCTAACATTTTAATGAGGATCAGTTGCACAGTTTAGTCAAAGGCCCTGTTTGGATGAGTGCATTAAGTACCCTGTGATTGATCAAGATGTCCTAGTTGTTGCATCATGTTGTAGGCATTAGAAATAATTTTCACGCCAATTTTCATCCCCCCATGTGTCCGTTTGACATGTTTGCCAGAGTCATTCATTTTGCAGATTGTTAAGTTTCTTCAGTAGTGCATAGTTTTCTTTTCTGAGTAGCTCACTTTGGTGTCCTGCCATTTGCGCCCGGATCAAGGTCAAACATAATTCAAGGTTTTTTCATAATGTAGACATGAAATTGACTCACCTTGATGAGTTTCAGACTATGATGAATCTGATTGATCACTTTGCTCGATCAATTCTAAAACCGATTTCTATAGTTTCACTGTTTTCCGGTTCAAGGTGTTCTGAGGGCACAACTTTGGGGATTATTTCAGAATAGCCAATTGATCGTATGTTGAAACTAGTTATGGCCTTGTTTTCTATGTATGAGAGTGATCATTTACCCAGGGTTTCATGCCATGAAGGTCCTGTTTCATCAGGTTGCAAGGATCAGTAAAAATGTGTTTATAATGTTGAAAAGTACAGATAGAAAACTTTGTAAAGTGGCCATTTTCAAAAATTCATGGCTTTTTGTCAGATGCTCATCTCCAATTAAGGGTTGCTTTGTTTTGATCCTTGAATATGAAATTTCTTTCAGATTTAGTGGCGTGCCCTCAACTCATTGTTTCATATTTTTAATTCATCTCCTCCCGGGGCAGTCGACAATGTTTTCAATTTGTGCTTGCCGGCAATTCTGAATAGGCATTTTGAAGTTTTAAAATCTCCTGCCTCATTCATTTTCGGGCAAAGCCGTTTTACAGGGTGATTATCTATGGTACAAAGTTTGTGTCTGCTAGTTTTCAACTTCCAGTGTTTAGTTTTGCTCAGTGTTTTTTAAAGGCGACTGGAGGTGTTTTATTCAAATTTGTCGACTGGCGAAATATTAAAAATTGAGGCTTTTAAATATCTGGTTGTCCAGATTGGATCGGGTTGCAACTGAAAGTTGTCTTGGTGATAATTTTGGGGCCGGTTGTTTGAGTTCAAAAAAAAATTTTGACCGGACCCACTTGGGGTCTAGCTTGCCTCATTATTTTAAAGAAAAACTTTGCCAATTTCATTATATAAAGCCGCTGGCAATTGATGAGATAAAAAAAAAAGGGGGTTTGGAAATATCAAAATGGATCAGAGGACAATGGAGTCAGCTCCAAGGGTAATTGTTAATGGATTTTCACAAGCTTCAGAAGATGGTTTCCACAAACCATTGGGAACATTCTCTCGGTGTGCACTGGAGATTAGTTTTGTGAGATATCTTTTTTGGCAAATGCAATTAATTGTTGTAAGGCCAATTTCAATATTATTTGTGAGCATCTTTCCAGTCAAAATATGGAGCAATTAGCATTTGTTAAATGAAGCAATTCTGGTCAATGTTTTATTGGAGACACCTTCGTAGATATAATACAAAATATGAATGTTTATTGAAGCAAGTGTCAAAGGAAATCAAGCTGAGAGAACATTATTACATTGTTAATTTTCTTTTAAGACATAAAGGAAGCATTCGGTTTGCCAATTTAAGGTGATATGGTGGTGAGAGCAAGCACAGGTAGGAAAACCATTCACTAATATTTATGCCCAATGAAAACTGTGCATATACAATGATTTCACAAGCAGAGGCACTGAGTAATTAACCACATGCACTTTGCTTAATCCAGCACACCTTAGTGTTGTGTGTGACTTCTCGGGAGGATTGTGTTTTGGTCAACCAAGAGGAGGCTGCTGTGAGCATGAGTTATGTGCCTATGTTTGCAGGCTTCAAAAAAGATTTGATACAAACTATATACCAAACATGAAGGGTGATGTAGGCACCAACAAACATGAACATGCAGAGGCCTCACGCACCAACAGAAATTGAATGAATTTAATGTGTGAATGAGCTGTATGCATCAAAGATTGAGGAGGGCTTGCGTGAGCCTCTTGGGGCTGTGTAAGCTCCCAATAAAGGTACTGTCTGCAACACATATTGCAAAGACAAGAGGGAGTTGTTTGTTGGCCTCCTCCATGTCATTTTTCACACCAGAAAAAACAAGGAATATGCATTATGCAGGGTGTGCTGGATTGAAAATGCCAGCTAGACAATAAGAAAGGATCATTGGTGAATTTGGTTGAAGGTGCATACATTTTTAGGGGATGCTGAGCATGTACTAAAGCTTGGATGCCATTCACAGGCCAAGCCTATAGGCCCAAAGGAAAAGAAGAGGCCACAGGGAATGGTAAAAATGAGTTTTCATTAAAATGAAATAATCCCACATGTATACAACTGGGAGTTTTTGAAATATTTATAAGAAACAAGGCCGAGAGTAGATGTAAAGAAGGAAAGAGGAAGGAGAGTGGGCTAGATGGATTTGGTGGGCCTAGTTGGGTGCACTAACAAATAAATTTTGATTAAAATATTATTATAAAAGCTGTAGAATTTATCCCACATTGACGCCAGGTAGGGGAAATGAGATATTTAAATACCACAACACATAATAGAATGATGTCTAAGAATAGACGCCCAGTTGGAGGGCTGCCCATGCATGCACAAGGACTGAGGAGATAATGTGGATAGATGACTCATCAATGGGCCCACATGTGAATGTAAGTTAATTTTGATGAAAAATGAAATTGCAGCCCGATTTCCTTGAGATGCATACCCGGCATCTGACGACAGTCGCTATAGCAGAGATATGGAGATGCTCGGTGGTTAACTTGGCACTTCAGTGATAGCGCAACATGTGTCTCAGTGGTGATGAGGTAGGTTGGTACAGTCAGGCACCCAAATGAAGTTTGCAGACAAATTAGAATGTGACATGTGGCAGAAAGCTATGTAGAGGACTAACAAGGCAATGAGCTGGGAAAGATCAAATTTTTGGCAACTTGGTTGCTTTGGAGATATTTTTCTTGGGTTCACAAAGATATTAGATTTTTTGCTTCTTTCAAGGGCTTTATTGTTGATTTGATCTTTTTCAAAGGAAGTAGCTGATTGTTCCCGGGAATGTTCTGCTGAGTTGCAAACATATCAGCTTTCTTTCTCCTTCAAGCCTCGGATTTGATTGGTTAGTTTTAGGGTTTTTTAACCTAAATGATCTTTTCTTATTGTATCCTTGTCTCTATAAAAGGAATTTTATGATCATTTAGAAGGGCTGGCTGGAAATTCTTGACACAGGAAGCTAAAAAGCTAAGTGTGTATCCTTAGTCCAAATTGTAACATGTTTTGCTAGTTGTATCAATACCAGGGAAAAACTTTTTGTATCCTTTGCATATTGTCTAGGTGTTGTATTCTAGAATAGTTTGTAACACAAGAACTTGAGCTCTCATACTTAATATAGTTTTTAGTTTTCAAATCTCTCCTTCTGTTGTGTTTCTTGGGTTTTGAGTTTTCTAACTCTTTGCACAGGGTTTACTTGTGTATATGTTTTATCTCTCAGTCTTGATCTAGGATCAGGTTAAATGTCTTTGAGTGAAGCATCGATTCATTTGGTTCAATCAAGAAGGATGTTTGTAAGCAATGTATGAATCTGGTTTATTGTGTTTATGGCTTGGAATCTATGTTCTTGTATTCTGTATCTTTTTCAGATATATTTCCCAATGGATAAGGCACTGATCATAAGCTAGTATCCCCTGTGTTGTTACAAGTTTGGCATGGTCATTTACATTCTGCAAGAAATCATATAATCAATACCAGTCATTTTACTTTTATTTACATTTACAGTTGTTTTACCCAGTGATGGAGAGTCAATGAATAATAGGTTGTTATTTAGTACTTTCTCACTGTTATCTTTTGTAAGATCCAGTATTGAGTAAGGAAAAGAGTTATATCTATTGGATCAGGTGTACCCGCCTTGGTTTTGCAGAGCCAAAAGTGAAGAGGGCAGTCTTGTCCCTATAGTTGGTCCAGTTGCTTATAGATTTCCCATATTTGGAATTAACCATTCCTTAACATCAGTCATAAGCATATTGGTATCTCATGGAGTGTAAAATCCTATCCAGGAACCAACAAATACCATAAGATAAAACTTCCCCATTAATGAAATTATAGTTCTAGCTAGTCACAATACCCCCAAAGGCCCCTTTCGCATCACTTCCATGGGATAGACCATTACTAAAAAATTGGATTTTCTCAACTTTATCCTTAGACATCTTAGTCTCCTGTAAAAGAACAATATCAAGCTTATTGTCTCTAATCATGTTTTTGACCATGGCTTGCTTATGAGGATTATTTAATCCTCTCACATTCCAAGAGATAAACTTCATTGTTTAAGGAATGGGCCAGACTCTAGGATGGTTTTTTGGTTGCCATCCGCTAAGCTCTTGCTGGTCTCAAAAGCTCACTTTTTTTGGTTCAAGGGTCTACCTGGGGAAACATGGGGAGCTCCCACATCTCCAGTCTTAGTGCTTCTAGTGCTTCTGAGGGTTGAGGAACCATGCTTCATCTAGCCTCCATCTTTAAATTTCTTAACATTTTTAACTATCTTTTTCTTCTCCACTTTGGACCGTCCTTCTTCATTCTATTCTTCAGCTCCCAAAAGGGCCTCTAATATATCCACCTCATCACCCCACTTAGCAAATTTAGATGGGCGTGGTGATTGCTTGTCAGGACCCCCCGGAGTATCAGAGATCTTCTGAATCTTATCCTTTGAGCATCCCAAAATCAGACAAACTTGAGAATCTTGCCAAATTACCATACTCTAAGAGGGTAGCGAGAAGCCATAACCTCCTGACATCTCTTGTTTGAACAGGAAAGCATCAAATTTATCATTACCCCCTTTTTCCCCCAAAGGCCTACTCTTGATATCTTCAGCAAAGGATTCATCAGAGCTTTTAGTAATGGATTCCTTTAAAACTTTAGTACTATGCCCTAATTTATGTTCAATCTCTGAGTGAGAAGTGTCACATCCTTCAATAGGCATATCCTTCCCATCCCTCTTTCCTTCTTTGTTCCCATTAATACTATCCCCAATAGAGTTCATTTCAGCCATAGCCTTCTTTACCCATATCTTTTTCATTTTTTTCTTTTGGGGTAATTACTTTGGGCATTGTTCCACCCAGTGGCCTATTTTCTTGCAATGAAAATAAGCAAAGGGGGTTGATTCATACTCTATCTTCTGGGTCCATGATCCAAGTTTGGATTTATGAGTGATAAATTTTGGCATATCCACTCCCTGATGCACCCCTACACAGATCCTGGCATATGTAAGGTGCCTTCTAGATACCATGATAGGATCCATAGAAAGGCGTTCCCCAAAGACATTTGCAATGCCCTTAAAGAAGTCTTCCATCCACAACCCAAGAGGCAAGCCCCGGAGAGTCACCTACACCGGCACCTGCACATTAAGATCTTCTTGCATATCTAGATTAGGACACCATTTATGCATAATCATAGAATGCTTTCCTATCATCCACAGTCCATTACACAGAATAAACCTTAAATCCTCCTCACATGAGAAGGAAAAAGCCAGGCATCCTTTGGGAAGAGCAACCACCTCTACTTGGTCTTTCAATACCCATTTCTTTTTAACAAAAGCCCTTACCACCTCGATATTAGAGCGAGATCCTAGGAATCTACCCACAAGAGAGTTAGCACTTGTTAAAGTTGTGAAGGCTTTTAGGTGTTATTTGATGGGTACAATTGTGATTGCTTTTGTACCAAGTGCTATAATGAAAGACATCTTTTCCTAGCAAGATGTTGGCAAAATAGTCAGCACTCCCCTTGAGATTTGTGGCATGGCTTAACCACCTCATGTGTCTTCTATAATTCTAGTGGTTGTATCAGGCATTAACAGGTTGATCTTTTGGTGCAACAGCAACTACTACTTCTAACAAGTGGTATTAGAGCTTGGTCACAGGTTCAAATCCCCTCGGGTAATGCTGAGGGGGAGATTGTTGGAAAAATAGTCAATGGTCCCCTCGTGATTTGTGACATGGCTTAATCACCTCTTGTGTCTTCTATAAGTCTAGTGGTTGTATCGAGCATTAACAGGCTGATCTTTTGGTGCAACGAAAACTACTACTTGTAACACAAGAAGTGTCCGGGAGGAGATGCAGATGGATTAACAAAATCCAAGAGTTTAACATTGATATTCAGATTACCAAATTGGTTAGAGGTCAACGATTGGAAAAACTAATGGCTCAATCCAATCTTGATGCAAATTAGATAAACCAAATTGAAATTGATTACACATGTGATATGGATGATTGTATATAGTATCAAGATGTTATCTATTATTTAAGGAATATGAAGTGTCCATCAAGAATGGATGACAGCAAGAAAATAACACTGAAGTTACAGGCAATCAAATATGTAATTATAAGATGCAAGCTATATAGAAATTTTTTTGATTGTATACTTTTGAAATGTTCTAATGATAATCAAGATGACAGGTTGTTAAAAGAAACGCACAAGGGGATATGTGGTGGACATTATATGGGAAAAACTACTGCTCAAAATATTCTAAGAGTAGGATTATAGTGGCCCACAATCTTCAAGGATGCAGAACAATTGGTAAGAAAGTGTGATGCTTGTCAGATATTTTTTGGTAAGCTCAAGTTTTCAGGAAATGTACCACTGAGGCCAGTGGAAGTGCAAGCCCCTTTCCAACAATGGGGGATTGATTTTACAGGAAAAATACCAAACAAGTCCAGTGGGGGACACTCTTGGATCTTAGTTACCACTGATTATTTTACAAAGTGGGTAGAGGCTATACCTACAAGGAATGCAACTAGCAAGGTGGTGACTGATTTCTTATTGAATAATATTGTTACAAGATTTGGCTATCCTAAAAGGATTGTACGTGATAATGCAATGTGCTTCAAATCTAGTGAATACAAAGAATTATGTAAAGGTTTAGGAATCCGGATGTCATATTCCTCACCTTATCATCCACAAGGAAATGGACAAGCATAATCATCCAACAAAATTTTGATTAAGATTCTCAAAATAATTCTTGAAAAGAGTAAGAAGGCATGGAACTCAAAATTGCCATTAGCTGTATGGGCTGACAGGGTAATTGTGGAGAAGGAAATTGGGTGTGCACCTTTTGATTTGGTGTATGGAATACATGCAAGGATGCCTCAGAAAAACTTACTATAAATGTACAAGTTTTTTCAATTATATGATGATGATCTAGAGGATGAGATGCAATGAGGATTGAGGATCTGATCAAATTAGATGAAACTAGAAGAGAATTAGCTTCAAAAAATGCTAAGTTGCAATTATAGGTTAAGAACTTGTATGACATGAAGGTTGTAGAAAAGAATTTTGAGCCAAATGATTTGGTATTAATTTGGAATGCCAGATTGGAAGATAAAGGAAAACATGGAAAATTTGATCCAATATAGTTAGGGCCATATTTGATCCATGAAAGGTGAGGACCGGATTCCTACATTGTCAAAGAACTCAATGGTGACATTCAAGAATTTCTAGTTCATGGACAATTCTTGAATAAATACTTCAATTGAAGGTATTTTTCTTTTCATGAACAGTAGTTAGGATTGTATATATTGGTGTGGTGTGTTTCTTTTTTGTCTGGTTTTTCTTTTGTTAGTAGTTTTTGGTCCAAGTGCTCTTTGCAGTTTTATATCCAATAGGTGGTCTACTCTCCCAAAAAATTTGAATTCTTGCATGGGACAAGTTACCCATCATACCCAGACAAAGCCATTGTTAGTGCATTTTCCTATTAGTGCAAAAATCCAATAAAAATGGTCTACTTCCTTGACAAACCCTAGAAATTTGTTTAGCCCTACTACTACTTGTTTTGATGTGCAAAGAAAATATATCAGGTTTCATGGCTTGCAAAGTTAGCTAGAGGTAGGCTATCATGTGTCCAAGCTCTAGTCAAAATTGCATGGCCTAATGTGAAAAAACCCATGAGAAATTCAAGTTCAAAGGTCTAAGAAATAGGTCATTTTCATGTCCTAGGGTTTCAAAAAATTGTTTAAATCTACAAGAAACCCTACCCAAATCTATTTCTTTGTTACCTTTTTGAATCACTTAAGTTCCAAAAATGCATGTGTTTCATTAAAACTATCAGGCAGGGCCATGTTCCTAATATTTCTTTTTACCTAAGTCAGGGCCCCTTTTAATTTTCCTAAGTCCTGATGGCTTTATTATTTCCTAAGTCCCGGTGATTAATTTTTCCTAAGGTTTTGACTTTTATTAAAGCCCTTTGTCTCCTATGAAGATCCAATAGTCGTCATTGATCTGCAAAGAAAGGATTTACCCATCATGATGTTGCGACAACTGTCGATGCAGTGGAAAACTTAGCACTTCTATCTGGTGGGACCGTTTTTCATTTGTTAAATCTGGGTCGTCGATGAGATTTGATCTTGTGGTTGTCATACAACAACAAAGCTTCCCTAACATTAGCTTATCCTCTTCATGATGTTGTGATCGATCGCCACTTGTCCTAAATAGTTAGAGGGGCCCAGCTTTCATTCTTCCTTTAATTTGACGGTTATCATATGACCGCAAGGCAAGCTTTTCCCCTTTGTGATCTTGCGACAGTCATTTGATCTTCCAGCATGTAAAGGTAAATGTCATGTGGGTCCTACACCAGATAGATTTGACATGCTTGTTTTTTATTGGTTGAGCTGGATGGTGATGTGGATGTTGTTAGTGGGACCGAGGACTCAGCAGTAAATTAAAGGACTGATAGATGCATAAGATCAACAGTTGTCGTATGTTCAGAAAGGAAGGCTTTTCCCCTTTGCGAGCATGCGACAATCATTCGATGAAAAGGTGAGTAAGACAGTGGGTCCATGTGCCAAGTATTGCTGATGTGTTTGATTTTCATTGGTCATAGGTGAAGGTGACGTGGTTAAGTCATTTTAAGGGGCCCAGATGACTAATTAAATATTAAATAAGAACCTCCTGATCTGCCGAGAAAGGAAGGAAATCAATGGCCGCATTTTAAACTTATATGACTAACCATTGCCACCAGAGATTTGAATTGTTTAAGCATTTTCTCAGTGATAAAGGACTGGTTATTCAATGCTTGGGTTGCTGATCTGCATGATTTGATCTTGTTCACTATCACAGTATGGTCCAGAGGTGATGATTAACTACGGAGGGTGTCTATACCATGGAAAATGGGTGAAATGATCACTCAAATTATGTTTCAAGTGAATTGAATAGAGGGTTAACATGATGATTTTCCATTCTTTGATATGCCAGTCAGTTTTATGGCCATAAATCAAGATCAATTTTGGATCTGATTGTTCTAGATTGCTTGGTTTTTCTTCCCTATAGTAAATTATTGATTGAATCGGGTTGGTGAAGTGGTTGCAAAAACTAGTTATGTCCTAGCTATCTGAAGCTTGTTGCATCCTTTCATGAGGATTCCAAGATAGCTAGTGACTATATAAGGTAGTCTGATGTATTTTTCAAAGGTTGTTGATGGTCATATTGGGAACTGAATAGAGAGAGAGCTTGGATTTAGGGTTGGACTCTAGCATCTTGTGATTTTCAATGTATTTATTCTACAAATTTTAACGAGAATACACTTGAATTCCAATCTCATATTTGTGTATGCCTTCTTTTTTTGATCCTAAATTCTTATATGTTAATGTTACAAAGTAAGTTAATGTATGGTTTACAAAGTAAATTGTGAAATTGTCTTTGAGTTCTTGCCAAAGTCAGGATTAAATCCTTAAAGATAGTTTTAGAGAGTTCGTGGTTGAATAAGAATTTGATATCCAAGTGTGAGAGTGAGAGGAGTAATAAGAAAAGCACTTATTCTAAATTTGAGTATGTTTGAGTTAGGTTCTTATTTAATGTATGTTGTTCATGACTCTGTGCCCTAGGATAAGATACTAGTCCATTCTTAGGAAGCAGTCCTCCATCATCAATCAAACTTATAAATGATTAAATCCTTAAATCAATGTGTAAAGAATAATAATGCTTAACATTTGTTGATCCCTTTAAGAAGTGAATCAAAGGTATACCCACCTGAGCACTAAGCTCAAAGTGTAGGAGGATCATAATGTTGATCCTTGTTAATTGGCCCTTTTCCTTGTAGATTTTGGAGTGGCGATAGAGTCAGTGACATTAGTTTTTCAATCATAGTATAAATCTGCAAGTAGAAAGAAAAGGAACCAATAGGCTCTTGAGCCAAAACATGTTTTGACAACATAAGGGCCCAACTAGGTAGGTTTTAACTTGCCTTTCTTTTCTTGATCTACTTACACTTTATGATTCTCTTTCAGAACCATGTCACCCATGTGGAACTTCCTTGGGTAGACCTTCTTTTTGTAGCTTCATTTAAGGCATGTTTGGTACATAACTAGGTGATAATAAGCTCATTGCCTCTTTTCATCTAATAGGTCTAATTGTGTGAGGCATGTCACACAATAGTCTTCATCAGTGGTGTATTTATTCATGGACATGCATAATGATGGAAGTTTGAACTCAATTGGTAATATGGACTCGACACCATATACAATGGAGTATGGGGTGGTGCATGTGGGAGTGCAGAGTGAAGTTTGGTTGGCCCAAAGGGAAAGATTGATTTGGAGGTTTCAGTCATGACTATAATCATTGAAAACCTTTTAGAGGATCCTCAGAATGGTTTTGTTGTTTTCCTCAACTTGGTCATTCCCTTTCAAGGAACTATGGGCTCGAGAAGCAGTGATGGATGTGGAATGTGGCACATAGGTCATCCACATGTTATTTTTGAAAAGGTGTTCCATGATCTATGAAGATGGTTGAAGGGATGTTGAAGCCATAAATGATATGGTAAAGGAGGAAGTTAGATATTTGAATGACAGTGGTAAGGGTCAGCAGGATTTCTTCAACCCATTTCATGAAATATTTAGTGGTTGTTATGATATACTTATGTCCATCTAAGGATATAGGGTATTGACTCATTCAAATCTAAACACCAAGGGAGAATGTTGTGATATCCATGATGATATAGGGTATTGGCTACAAGAGTATAGAGGGAAGCTCTATGGATAAGGTTCTGGCACTGGATGTTTGTGAGGTGGGGGGATATGATACCATTTTTTAGATAATAATGGATGTCACAGTACCATGGGGATTGGGGACCAACCAAAACATACACCATTTCAAAATTGGCATTCTTGTAAGCAGGTGTATGTAACTACTCTACTAAAAATTCATACTTTGTTGAATCACGAGGGATTTCTAGTAAGGAGTTGATTATTTCCATGGCATCTATAAATTTGTTTTGTAGCCTGGGTATTTGTGTGAACTGTTGGCTTAGGAACTTCTCTTTCCTTTTTTCTACTAGCTCCTTGTATGGTAGTAATTTTTTTTCCTTGGTCTGTAACTCATGCAAGACCTATTTGATGATGAGTTGTGAATCTCTAAAGACTTACAATTCTATGATATTCCATTGGATGGCTATTTTGAGGCCTGAGATGAGTGCCTCATATTCTATAATTTTTTTGGTGCAAGAGAATCCCAACTCAAATGATTTTGGGATATAGTCACCTTGAGGAGTGACAAAGAGGATTATTTCCCATGTTCCATGAGATGTGTGAGAGCTATCAAAGTATAACGTCCATATTGGCTGCTCTTCGACCATGCAGAGATGTTCATTAGGAAATTCCATGACCAATGGATATGTGTCTACCAAGAGTACTTTAGCTAGCTGATCTGCAATGACTTACCCCTTTATTTCTTTTTTTTCCATGTATTGGATGTAAAAAATTTTTAGTAGCATCACCCATTTTACCATTCCACCTGTAAGTATTTTCTTTGATAGTAGGTACTTGAGTGGGTCCACTTTAGAAATGAATTTTATAGTGTGGCTAAGCATGTAATGTCAAAGCTTGTGAGTGGAGAAAACCACTGCAAGACATGCCTTTTCCATATGTGAGTAGTTCAACTCATAGTCGACAAGTGTTTGACTAATGTAGTAGATAACTCTTTCTTTTCCATTATCATCAAGTTGTGTCAATAGGTCCCCCAATATTGTAGTGGTTGCTAAGATGTATAAGATGAGAGGAAATCCTAGTACTGGCAGCACAAGAATGAGAGAGTTGGGCAGGTACTCTTTGAGCTTCTCAAAAATTTGTTGATAGATAGGGTCCCACTTGAAGCTAGTATAAGGAATGAGAACACTGAGAGGGGGGGTGAATCAGTGTTCACTGTATTTTATCTTTTTACTTTATTCTTTAATCTAAACTTGAATACTTAAATATTGAAATGAACATCAACATAAGCATGAAACATCAAATCAACACATAACACCAATATGGTTATAGGGAAACCCAAATAGGTAAAAACCCCAGTGGGAATAAACACCCACTAATATTTTGTACTAGTGTTTTATGATCCTTGCTAGAAGATCCTTAACCCTGTTAGGAGTTGCCTTACAATGTATTTAGTACAGTGACCTTGTCAAGGGTCAGACCCTATTAGGAGTCTTTTACAATAACCCTGTTAGGGGTGTGGACACACTATCCTAGAGCTCACTACTCAAGTGGTGAAGGCTACAACCTTCTAATCTCAAATACACACTAAATTTTCTGGATGAACTGGCACTATGACACTACTTGTCTGATCAGTTCCTTTGATGTGTTGATGCTTTGACATCTTAAAAAGATCTAATACATCTTATCAAATCTTTTCATACTTCTTCTCTTCTTATCTTAACTCTATATCAACTTTCATACTTAATTACAATGATGCATCTAATATTTATATGCACATACAAAACAATTAACTAGGTCGGCCCTTTAACCGATTACATACAATGCTTCCAATTGAATTGGCTCAAGCATGTTTACAAAAAAACATAATTATATGTCTACAACCTAATTACAATAGGTGCATAGCCTTTACATCATAGAAATATAACTGCTAATCAAAATGCCAATAGTCAGCTGCTTGCTCTATTCTTCTCTGGCATTTACTGGTTGTGTGACTTCAACTCTCTGTATATTCCTCATACTAAATTTTCTGATCATGTGCTCTTAGACTTAGCATGAATACAATCTTAAAAACTTAACTTCTATGGTGCATACCATAATTCTATCATATGCATGTGCGTTGATGCTCTAACCTTCAGGTACTCTGTGCATTGTCCAGTCTTCAACACTTAGCCAATTTTTGATCTTCTCATCAAGCGCGTTGACTCCAAAACACCATATGACTTTGTTTCCATAGTGAAAACACTATATTAAGTCATATACACCAGTATAGTCAACTTTCCAACAATCTCCCCCTTTGTCATTGATGGCATCAAAGGAATATGGCAAAGTGACTAACTATCCCTTAATACAAAAAATACTTAATCATAATTTATCTTATATCTTCTTTCTATACATTTTCTTTACATAGATGTAGCTCCATATTCTATACATACTCCCCCTTTTACATTAATGACAAAGGTGTCACAAAACTAAATCTGTACAAGTACTTACACTGAAAGTACATCTGGGTATGCAATCTATAAATTTTGGATCTCTTGCTTCCAAAATGCAATCAATGTATTGATTGTTTGTAGATGGGCGCATAAGGCATATTGTAGTTTCTCCATCTTCTCCAAATTTGAACTAGGACCTTGATCATATGTAACCATGGTGGCATCAATCTCCTTGATATTCTGATTCAACACATCTAAGGAGGGTGCAAGAGCATTTCTAAGCTGAGTCTCCCTAGCCCTTATCTTTGACATCTCCTTTTCTACCTTCTGAATTTTGTCAATCTATATGTGATATACATTGTTACACATCTTTATATCAATAGAGGGATCTTCTACTAACTTTCTCACCTTTTCAATCATGTCCACTGCTTCTTGGATCTTCTTGAACTAGTCATCAGTTAACTTATCTTGATCCACACAGTCAGCAATAATTTTTCTTCCTTTTGCTGCAAACTCTTTCAAAGTTGCTTGTCCAGCTTTGAGTGAACTTAGCTCAAGTGAAAAGTTACTAACTAATTCACTTAGCCTTTTCTTTCTATACTTCTTTTCTGCAACTTGAGATTTGGATTCTTCCAAGCTAGCAAAGTTAGTTTTAAAGGCTATGAGGATGTTGCTAACATCATCAACTGTACTTACTTTGGTCACTTTCTTGTCTGAAGCCAACAAGCTGTTCAATATGTCCACTAACTCCACAAATAAGGGATTCCTCATCACTTGTTTCTCTTTGTCTCTTTCCATAGCTAAGACACTAATCTTGATCAAGTCTTCTTCTCCCCATGAATCCAAACTAGTTATGCCAGGTGTTAAACTTGACAACAATGAAGTTGAGTGTACTAGAGTGATAGGAGTATTATCCATTACTTCATGTTTGACTCTTATTTCAATAGATGCCTTATCAATTAGTTCATTTTCTTTTATCTCTACTTCTCCTTTTTGTTTTTTTGCTTCCTTTTCTTTTTCTTCTTCTTTCTTTTCTCCTTCTTTTTCTATCTCCTTTTCTTTTCCTTCTCTCTTTTCTGTCACATCCTCAATGAGTACTTCTTGTTGATAGGGAGGAGTGTTTCTACATATATTTTCAGCCTCTTGAGTGCTTACAAAGGCTTCTTCAAACTTGTCCAAATCAGTATATGAGGTCGCCATTGTAATCTCAACATTGTCAATGAAAATTGTTTCATTCTTGTGTGCTTCTATCATAGGCATAGACTTCTCTGCCTCTGTGGTTGCATCAACTACATGCATTGAATCTTGTGGACCTGTAGATGGTACATTTATGGTCTCTAACTCTTTTGCAACCTTTTTGGGTACTTGAGCTATGGGCAGAGTAGCTGGATACATGTGTTTGTTCATGAAGACCTTCTCAAAGGATTTTTATGTTTCCTTTGCAACTAACTCAAAGTTTTTGTCCATTATATGTAAGGTTATTTTTTTTGTTCTAAGGTGTGGCTTCACTAGATCTAACAAGAACTTTTTCTCCTCTAGAGAACATACTAGCAAACTCTCATCTAAGATCTTTTCTCTTATTCTTGGATCTTCCTCCATTGCTTGTCTCTTCAAGAATTCTAATATGTTCCAAACATTATTTGGAATCATAGTCTTTAGTCCTAGGGCTATCCTTTTTAACTTCAACATATGTTTGACAATCATTCCATGAATTTCTGATTTTTCAATTTCACTATACTTCTCATAGAACTTCCCTACTTGATCTATCCTGCCTTCATTGATAATCCTTGAGCTCAACACTTTGAGACTAGGTTTGAAACTTACTTTTGGAGGTGCTTGAGTGTTCTTCATGTTTCTTGTTACTTGTGAGGATGGATGACTACTTCTTTTTAGGAATGAATACTAAATGTTTGGTAGACATTCTGTATCAGTTGTTGTTGCATTCATGACTATGATTGTCATTGATGTCAACACAGTGATTTACCAAAGACTTGCAGAGAAGCAAATAGAGTTTGGATTAGTGCACGTGGGTTATTGTAGTTGGAGCTATGTGATGTTGAGGTTATACTCTTCAATATGTCATATGTCTATGGTTAAGAGTGTAGACATTAATTCATTGATTCATAGAAGTTATGATCATTTTGGTGGAAATAGTATTCAGGCAATGTTCTTGAGTAGCGCTTTGTGGAAATTGGATGATATCTCCTAATCAGGATGGAATCTAGTTTTGCGCAGTTAAAGGGAAGTTGGAGACGCATTGATAGTGACATGGATGATAGTGTAGACTTGGAGGTCACACAAGTGAAAATTTATTGTATTTGGAAGCTGACAGTTTTATGTAATTTTGGTGTAGCATGTGGAAACTTTTATTTTGTAATTGTATGCTGACTCATTTGTAATTATTTGGGTGTGGTATAAAGGAAGGAATGTATTTCATTTTTGCATCTATGTATATGAATTTTTAATGTGAAAGTGTGTAATTATGATATGGTAGCAGTGGTTGTGATGTTGTATGCATGAAGTGAAGAAAAGAGCTAAGTATGAAAGCAAATTTGTGAAGGAAGACATGCGAAGTACAGAGATATGAAATTGAGATCTGATGTAATAGTGAGTGTGGTTTGGCACAATCAGAGAAGAGGTAATATATTATTCTGTTGATTAATGCAAAGATTATTTGGACAGTGTGTTCAGTGATCTTACCTTGAAGCTATTTGGGCAGTGGGTCCTTCTGTCTTCCATAACTCTTAACAGGGTTAGAATCTTTTAACAGGGATTCAAAATCTCCTAATAGGGATTCATATGTACTAAATGTATTTCATAAGACTCCTAACAGATTCCATCCTCTCATAAGGAATATTCATATTAGTACATCTTTTGTGGGCATCATTCCCACCGGGGTTTACTCTTTGATCAAGAGGTTCCCTAGTCAACATATCTTGTTTCATTGTGTTATTGTGTATGAATATCTTTCTATGGTTGGTAATTATATTGCTTATATGGTTTAATGTTGTTGAAGATGAGAAAAGTTATAACTATTTGATAATTGATTCACCCCCCCCCCCTCTTAGTTATCTTGGTGAACTTTACTTTCTAACAATTGGTATCAGAGCAGTAGGTCCTTGAAAAAGAAGTTTATCAGCTTAAGGAGATCCATGGAAAATTTTAGGAAAGAAAGCCCTAAGTTTGATGGAGTAAATTTTGACAATTGGAAAGAAAAGATCAAGACACACCTATTATGTTTAGGACCAAGTTATTGGTTGATTACAAAGAATAATAAGACTATCATTGAAGAGGACAATCTTAAAACATGTACTGCGGAAGAGAGAGATCATTCATGTGTAACATACTTGCAAGAGAAGCACTTCTGATAGCACTTCTGGAGAATAAGTACAGTCAGGTAAAATATTTGAAAAAATCTCATGAAATTTGGAATGCTTTACACTCTACTTTTGAAGGTGATGAACATGCAAAAAGAGTTAGATTACATAATTGGATATGTGCATTTGAAGATATAAGAATGTTGGAAGATGAATCTATTAGAAGCTATATTGGTAGAATGTCAAAGATCATTACAGGTATAAAATCTTGTGGAGGAACAAAGACAAAGAATGAAGTAATATTGAAAATTTTGAGGACATTAACTCATGTATTTAAGTAGACAACATAGATGATTGAACAAGTGATACCTTGTACAACAAACTTTACAAGAGAGACTCTTCTTAGAAGATTGGAAGCAGTAGAAATGAACTTGAGATTATCAGGAGACTTACCTAGAATGGATACAGCATTTAGTGCTCTTAGTGTTCACCCTACTTTGTCAAGAAGCATCACTGTGAGCAGAGATTATGTTGGCAGCAGTAGATCTAGAAATGAAGAAGACAAGAAGATTGAAGAAGGTATTGCCTTGCTTGTGAAAACAGAACCAGATGGTAAGAAAATATTTAAATGTTGGACTTGTCAAGAATATGGTCATTTTGTATCTAAATGTCCTAAGAGAGTTAAAAAGTACAGAAGCAATTTCAGACCTAGAAGATCTAAGGAATTTTATTATGCTAATGATGAAGATCTTGAAGCTAGTATAGAAATAACTTTAAGTGATAGTGATACTAAAAATAATTATGACATAGGATTTGTAGCAATTAAAGAAGAAAATCCTAAAACTCATGTTAAGGAAGAAAAAGCCTTAGTTTCTCAAGTTGAAAAGAAAGATGATTGGATTATAGACAGTGGTTGTTCACATCATATGACTGGAGACATGAAAAAGTTCATAAAGTTGAATGAATATGATGGAGGAGTTGTTAGAGTTGGAAACAATGCACCTTATTTGATTAAAGGTATAGGATCTATTACTCTTGATGGAAAGACTAATACTGATGATGTTTATTTTGTGGATGGATTAAAACATAATCTTTTGAGTGTTGGATAGTTAGTTGATAAGGGATATCAAGTTTGGTTTACTGAGAAAACTTGTGTGATAAAGGATAAAGATGGAAATCTGATTGGAACTAGATCTAGAACCAGAGGTAATGTATTTCAGTTGAATCCTACTGAGATGACATGTTTGATTACTAAAATTGATGACAATTGGTTGTGGTATAGAAGGTTTTTTCATATAAACTTTGATAACATTGTGAAAGTAAGTACTACACTTGCAGTAAGAGATTTACCTAAAATTGTGAAGCCTACTAACATGATTTGCAAAGAATGTGTAATGGCTAAATAGAATTGAAGTTCTTTTCCTAGTAAGAAGTTTACATCTACAAAGAAGCTAGAGATTGTTCATACAGATTTGAGTGGTCCTACCAGGACTAGAGGATTCTATGGAGAAAGGTATTTTATGATTCTTGTTGATGATTTTACAAGAATGATGTGGATTGCATTTCTTAAAGAAAAATCTGAAGCATTTGATAAGTTTAAGATTGTTAAGAATAAAGTTGAGAATGAATCTGGAATGAAGATTAAATGTTTAAGATCTGATAGAGGTGGAGAATTTACTTCTAGAGAGTTTAACAACTTTTGTGAAGAAAATGGCATTAAAAGATAGTATTCAGCCCCTAGAACACCTAAACAAAATGGCATTGCAGAAAGAAGGAATAGATCAGTGACTGAAGCAGCAAGAGCTATGTTGTTTGAAAATAATTTGGCAAAGATATTCTAGAGAGAAGCAGTGAACATAGTAGTGTCTATAATGAACAGAGTACAAATCAAAGCAGACACAGACAAGACACCTTATGAATTATGGTTTGGACATCCACCCTTAGTTAAGTATTTTAGAATTTTTGGAAGCAAATGTTATATAAAGAGAGATGATGATATAGGAAAGTTTGATCCTAGAAGTGATGAAGGTATATTTCTTGGATATTCTTTGAAAAGCAAAGCATATAGATGTTTCAATAAAAGAACTAAGACTATTGTTGAAAGCGCAAATGTTAAAGTTGATGAAAAGTTCAAAATTCAGGAAAGAATGCTTGATTATGAATTTGATGAAGAAGCTCATCCTAAACCTAATACTGGAACTACTGAATTTTTTTATGAAACTGACAATAATTTGTTGAATGAAAGCCACAATGAAGTTATTAAAGAACCTACATCTGAAGAGAGATCTGAGACAGTGACACCTAGCAAGAGTTTGTTAAGGAATCATCCTTTTGAATAGATTATTGGGAGCATCAAAAGAGGATTTCTTACTTGAAATAAGGCACAAGAATAGTTATGTTTGATTTCTCAAATTGAACCTAAGACTACTAATGAAGCTTGTGAAGATGAAAGCTAGACTAATGCTATGAAAGAAGAACTAGATTAGATTGAAAAGAACAAGACATGGGAATTGGTCCCTAGACCTAAAGACAAGAATGTTATTGGAAGTAAATGGGTATTTAGAAACAAGATGAATGAACAAGGAGAAGTAGTAAGAAACAAAGCAAGATTGGTATGTAAGGGTTACTCACAACAAGAAGGAATTGACTATGAAGAAACCTTTGCACCTATTGCAAGAATTGAAGTAGTAAGAATGTTTTTGGCATATGCAGCTTACAAGAAATTCAAAGTGCATCAGATGGATGTGAAGTCAGCATTTCTAAATGGAGAATTGGAAGAAGTCTACATTGAGCAGTCTAAAGGTTTTCCTTTAACTCAAGAAGGAGACATGGTATGTAAATTGAAGAAAGCTTTATATGGACTTAAACAACCACCTAGAACTTGGTATGCAAGACTGGATAAGTATTTGTTAAAATTGGGATTTATAAAAGGTATAGCTGATAGCAATCTGTACACAAAAGAAATTGAAAATGGTTTGTTAGTTATAGTTATTTTTGTTGATGACATTATCTTTGGTGGAGAAGATGAAGCTAGTGACAAATTTGCTGATGAAATGAAGACTGAATTTGAAATGAGTATGATTGGTGAAATGAAATACTTTTTGGGATTACAGATAACACAAAACAATGATGGTATCTTTGTAAGTCAGAAAAAGTACTTGAATGACTTGTTGCAAAGATTTGGAATGGAGGATTGTAAATCAATTGGAACACCTATGGTGACTAGACATAAATTATCTAGCATAGATGAGACTCCTACAGTAGAATAGAAGAAATACATATCTATGATTGGAGGATTGTAGTATTTTACTCATACAAGACCTGATATAGCACATTCAGTTGGAATTGTAGCAAGATTTCAAGCTAAACCTAGAGAATCACATTATGCAGCAGTAAAGAGGATACTGAGATATTTAAGAGGCACAATGGACTATGGATTATGGTATGAAAAATCTGATGATTTTACCCTATGTGCATATATAGATGCTGATTGGGGAGGTAGTGTTGATGATAAAAGAAAAGCACCAATGGTGGAGCATTTTTTCTTGGAGGAAGATTAGTTTCTTGGCTAAGCAAGAAGTAGAATTGTATCTCACAAAGCATAGAAGAAGTAGAATATGTAGTAGCAGCAAACAATTGTAACCAGATAATTTGGATGAAGCAGATGATGAAGGATATTGGAATAAAATTTGTTGAACCTGTTGTTATACATTGTGATAACACCAGTATAGTTATTATGTCTAAGAATCCTATATTACATTCTAAGACAAAGCATATCGAGATTAAGTATCATGTTGTAAGAGAGAAAGTTGCTGAAAAAGAAGTTAGACTTGAGTACATAAGTACAAAGGAGCAAATAGCAGATATATTCACAAAGCCTTTACCTAAAGATACATTTGAGTATCTAAGAGGTATGCTTGGGGTTATGCCCCAACCTAATTTTGAGAAGTGATGTAGTTGGTTGCATCTGTCTAGTGGTATATGAGCCTTATCTTTCTTCTGGACTGGATGTTGGTACTTCCTCTATGGGGGAGTATGTGTATTTGAGCTGAGTCATGAGGACTCTAGTAAATGTATTTTCTTAAAAGTTTCTTTTGACATTGAGTTGTTGTTGACTTAGTGATGGAATTTATGTCATTGATGTCAATGGGGGAGAAGTATACATGAAAGACAATATGAGACAATGTTGAAGAGAACTGAATAGGATAATGAAGCAAGATTTGATTGATGAAGAGGATTTGAAGAAGCAGTGTTCTAGTATTGGAGTTTTGGAACATTGGATGTTTTTCATCTATGTTTCCATCAATGCCAATGGGGGAGATTGTTAGGAATGAATGCTAAATGTTTGGAAGACATTCTATATCAGTTTTTGTTGCATTCATGACTATGATTGTCATTGATGTCAACACAGTGATTTACCAAAGACTTGCAGAGAAGCAGACAGAGTTTGGATTAGTGCATGTGGGTTATTGCAATTAAAGCTATGTGATTTTGAGGTTATACTCTTTGATATGTCATATGTCTATGGTTAAGAGCATAGACATTAATTTGTTGATTCATGGAATTTATGATCATTTTGGTGGAAGCAGTATTCAAGCAGCATTCCTGAGTAGCAGTTTGTGGAAATCAGATGATATCTCCTAATCGGGATGGAATCTGGTTTTGTGCAGTTAAAGGGAACTTGGAGACACATTGATAGTGATGTGGATGACAATGTAGAATTTGAGGTCACACGAGTGAAGATTTATTGTATTTGGAAGCCAACAATTTTATGTAATTTTGGTGTAGCGTGTGGAAACTTTTATTTTGTAATTGTATGCTGACTCATTTGTAATTATTTAGGTGTGGTATAAAGGAAGGAATGTATTTTCTTATTTTCGTGTATGTATATGAAGTTTTAATGTGAAAGTGTGTAATTATGATATGGTAGCAGTGGTTGTGATGTTGTATGCATGAAGTGAAGAAAAGAGCAAAGTATGAAAGCGAATTTGTGAAGGAAGACATGTGAAGTACAGAGATCTGAAATTGAGATCTGATGTAATAATGAGTGTAGTTTGGCATAGTCAGAGAAGAGGTAACATATTATTATGTTGAGTAATGAAAATATTATTTGGACAGTGTGTTCAGTGATCTTACCCTGAAGCTATTTGGGCAGTGGGTCCTTCTGTCTTCCATAACTCTTAACAGGGTTAGAATCTTTTAACAGGGATTCAAAATCTCCTAACAGGGATTCATATGTACTAAATTTATTTCATAAGACTCCTAACAGAGTCCATCCTCTCACAAGGAATATTCATATTAGTACATCTTTTGTGGGCATCATTCCCATAGGGGTTTACTCTTTGATCAAGAGGTTCCCTAGTCAACATATCTTGTGTCATCATGTTATTGTGTATGATTATCTTTCTATGGTTGGTAATTATATTTCTTATATGATTTAATGTTGTTGAAGATGATAAAATTTACAATTATCTAATAAATGATTCACCCCCCCCTCTTAGTTATCTTGGTGGACTTTACTTTCTAACAGTGCTAATATCTTTCTTCCTCTTAGGCATTTCCTTATACTCAAGAGGAGTAGTAAGGTCAATGGTTTCCTTGGGTGTAGAAGGGATATTATCTATTTTACCCTTTAGATCATCAGATTTCTCAATTTTTACCTTCTTCATCTTTGGATCATTAGATTTTTTCTTTGATGCAGCTGTGCTTTCTAATTACAAAGCAATCTTCTCTTGCCTTGATTTGTCTAGGTCTACTTGTGATACTCCATGAATTCTGAGTATCTCAGAAGTAACTTTAGCTACCTTTCTTTTAGTTGTTGTACTATTCAAAACTGCATCAACTTCTCTTGACTTTTCTTCATAAGTCCCCCATCTAGGTTCATTAGGGTCCTTGGGTGCTGATAGTAGTATTTGTGCATAAGCTTCCAAGATTGGTTCTTCAACTTTATACCCAATTGGATGGATCCACTTTGTTCTTGGTTCAACTACCTCCATACAAGTTGTATCAGTTTCTACCATGAAACAAATGTTGTCCCTGTATTTCTCTACAATACTCTCTGGTATTCTATATCTCATCTACATCTTCAATCTGAATGTTTTCAACTCTAATTCCATGGAATCCTTAAGGGTACTTTTGGTGGATGCCTTAAGGGATATTTGTGGCATAGTGGGAATAGATTTTTCTAGATATAAATCAGACACCTTTCCAAGAATATGGAAGTACATGTAGATTATTAAAGAGCCAAACCTAAATATCTTGGTCTTGTCATGCTTGATTGCTTTTATGTTGTCAATTAGTTGTGCGTGCAAGATCTCACACGGATTAAACTCTCCATTCTCTCTTACCAACCTTATTGTTGCTAGAATGGTAGCCGCTGACACACTATTTACTCTACTGGTGTACTGGAACCTGTATCCCAGTATCATGGACATC
This sequence comes from Chamaecyparis obtusa, assembly GCA_027943335.1. Lineage (NCBI taxonomy): Eukaryota > Viridiplantae > Streptophyta > Pinopsida > Cupressales > Cupressaceae > Chamaecyparis > Chamaecyparis obtusa. Next base: position 1,912,585 of record BSBK01003862.1, on the reverse strand, counting down.
AATTTGATGTCTTTCTCCTCTATAGGCTCTATTGTCATTCCACACCTATCACTTCTTGATTTGAAAGCATGTTCTACAAGTTTCCTGACATCCTTGCCCATTGTAGGAACGATGCCTCTCCTTGAGAGTCCTATCATCTCATGAATTAGGTCTCATGTTATCCTAACTAGCACTTCTCCTATCCAAAATAGGTCATCATGGATCCTACTGAGTAGGATCTTGATCCATTCCAACTCATAGAACTCATATACTGTAGCATATTCCACTATAGGATGATTTTCCAACTGCGCATACTCATCCATGAAGGTTTTATCAGGTTTCATCATTGTTTAAATGTGCACTCTTATTCTATCCAAACCTATTGGTTCCTTCTTGCAATATATGTATGCCCTGATATCTTCCACATGCATAACACCCATGGGAGTGTGGGGGAATGCACCTTCTAGGTCATCTAGTGTGGACTTGAATGGATGCCTCTTAAACACATATCTCTTCTTCTTAGCCACATCAAATACAATGGGAGTAGCCATTACTTACTTGTATATCTCTTTTCAAATGATCTCAAAGACTTCTAAATCGGCGTGACAGATTAGGGCTTCTGTAATCGATCAAATGCACTTGCTGAACTCTAGTGAATCAATCTACAATTATTTACACTCAAATGCTAGGGCTCCTCTTCTCTCCAATCACTCTAAATTTGAATGAAATGAGAGATCTAAAAGCTTCTATGTACTTTAAAGTAAAAAAATTTCCATTAATGCTTGCCGCGTAAACCAAACTTTCATTGAAAATCTCCAATTTTTGTTCTGATATCAATAAGGAAGTGTGCTCTTACACACAACCTCTATTATTCTCCAAAAGGTTAAATCCAAAGTCGCATACTCTGAGGGTGAGTATATTGGCCACGTAGGGGTCTAGAGCTAAATTAGCTCCCCCTATGACCTTGAGAGCCATTTATCTAGATGTAGAGGGTGCGTCCACTATGGATGCATCCAATACATTCTCATCAACCTTATCCTTCTTTGCCTCTGACTAAATAATGCTCGCATCTTCTGAAGCTTTCACATACTTGACTTCTCCTTCAATATTTAGTATTGATTCTTCTAGCTTCTTAGGGCTATCCTGACTTTGCATCCTTGATCTATAGAAATTTGAGATGTTTCCAACCTTGTTACATGAGTGACAAATAATCAGAGGTCTTATATTCCTTAGTGCATTGACATGGGTTACCATTTTACACTATCTGGCTGAGTGACCATTATAGTTACATATCTAACATGTAATATTCTAAAAACTTCCTACAATTGGCTCATTTTGATTTCTTTGATTATGCTGAGTTTTGTTCTTCTGACTTGTCTTACAATTCATAGCTCTATGACCAAATTTATTGCATGAATAACAGTAACCATTGAAAGGTCTTACCTCTGTATAGTTCCTTGCTATATGTCCATGCTTGTTACATGCATAACAGGTTAGGTCTACTATCTTGTGCTCATCCTTAGGTGGTTCAACATTATATTTATTTTAATCCTTTGTCTTCTTATTATTAGTAAATTCTTTTGGTGCTTTCATCTTTGCTCGCATGTTATCAATCTAGTTTTGTGCTTCATTGTATCCAACATAGCTAGTATCTCCTTTAAGTCTTCTTGCATATAACTAAGATTCTGTCAAATCAGAACTGGTGTGCAATTTATCAATGTGATTCTTTGCCTCTTTCAATACAAATTCCAAGCTTTCTTTGTTGTTCCTTAGTTCCAAAATTTCCATGTTTTCTTGCCTCAATTCTTCATTCAGTTCAAGGTTCTCTTTTATCTATTCATCATAGACATCTTGATTGTTGGTTAGCTTATCATCCTATTCTTCAATCTATTCTTTCAAGGATGAATTTTCTTCATTTAGCTTCTTGATCATTATCCCTAATTCACTGGTAGAGCATTCTTTCAAATCTTTTCTTAGCCTTTTGATGACTACTTGAGCATCACTAACTTTTTCTTTAAGTCCTTCAATTTCTTTTTCAAATCTGTCTAGGTCTTCAAGAGTAGCTTCAAGATTTCTTTTTAGATGTTTCATTTCTTCTTTGTCCATGATCTCCTCAAGTGGTTAAACTTTTGTGCTAAGACCAGAGCTCTGATACCAATTGTTAGGAATGGGAACACTTAGAAGGGGGGGTGAATCAGTGTTCATTGTATTTTATCTTTTTACTTTATTCTTTAATCTGAACTTGAATACTTAAATACTAAAATGAACATCAACATAAACATGAAATATGAAATCAACAAATAACACCAATATGGTTACGGGGAAACCCAAATAGGTAAAAACCCTGGTGGGAATTGACACCCACTAATATTTTTTACTAGTATTTTATGATCCTTGCTAGAAGATCCTTAACCCTGTTAGGAGTTGCTTTACAATGTATTTAGTACAGTGACCTTGTCAAGGGTTGGACCCTGTTAGGATTATTTTACAATAAGCATGTTATGGGTGTGGACACACTATCCTAGAGCTTACTTCTCAAGTGGTGAAGGCTACAACCTTCTGATCTTAGATACACACTATATTTGTTGGATGAACTGGCACTATGACACTGCTTGTCTGATCAGTTCCTTTGATGCACTGATGCTTTGACCTCTTGCAAAGATCTAATACATCTTATCAACTCTTCATATACTTCTACTCTTCTTATCTTAACTCTATATCAACTTTCATACTTAATTACAATGGTGCGTCTAATATTTATATGCGCATACAAAACAATTAACTAGGTCGGCCCTTTAACCGATTACATGCAATGCTTCCAATTGAATTGGCTCAAGCATGTTTACAAACAAACACAATTATATGTCTAAAACCTAATTACAATAGGTACATATCCTTTACATCATAGAAATATAACCGCTAATCAAAATGCCAACAGCTAGTTGCTTGCTTTGTTCTTCTCTAGCATTTACTAGTTGTGTGACTTCAACTCTTTGTATCTTCCTCATACTGAATTTTCTAATGATGAGCTCTTAGAATTAGCATGAATACAATCTTACCAACTTAACTTCTAGGGTGCATACCATAATTATTTCCTATGCATGTGCATTGATGCTCTAACCTTCAGGTACTCTATGCACTATCCAGTCTTCAACACTTGGCCAATTTCTAATCTTCTCATCAAGTGCGCTGACTCCAAAATACTATATGACTTTTTTGCCATAATGACAACACTATATTAATTCATATACACTAGTATAGTCAACTTTCCAATAGCTGGTATCTTTGTGAAGTAGATGTGTGAATGGTTGACACTTGTCGGCCAGCTGTAATATGAATCTTCAGACTAATTGCAATTTTCCTTGTAGGCACCTTAGCTACTTGAGTGTGCGGGGTAGAGGCATTTCTATTATGGATTTGACTTTCTTAGGATTAATATCTATTCCTTTTCATGATATAATGAACCCCAATATATTACCTAATGTGAACCCAAAGACACATTTATTTGGGTTTATAAGTTTTAATCCATAGTGATGTAGGCAATCAAACACATGCTCGAGGATGTCAAGGTGTTCCAACTGTATCTTTTATTTAGCCAAGATATCATCCACATAATGTTCAAGTATTATGTGGATCATATCATGGAAGATGGTTGTCATGGATCTTTAATATGTGGCTCCTACATCTTTAACCCAAATGACATCATATTGTAACTAAAGGTGCCCCATGGTGTTGTGAATATTATTTTGTGTTGGTCTTCTTCTGCTATATGAATCTAATTGTATCCTAAGAAGCCATCCATGAGTGATAGTATCTCATGACCAATTGTGAGATCTACGATCATATCAATGTTTGATAGGGGTAAATCATCCTTTGGGCATGCTTTTTTGAGGTCTCTAAAATCTACGCAAATCTAGATTTTCCCTTATGGATTGGTCACTAACAACATGTTAGATATCCATTATAAATAATTAATGGCTCAAATGATCTTTTCTTGTAGGATATTTTTAAGTTCTAGTTTGACCAACAGGGCTACCTTTAGATGCATCTTGTGAAGCTTCTGTTCGACTAGTTTTGCATTTGGGTCTACAGCAAGGTGATGAACAACCAATTTTGGATCTAGCCCAGGCATGTGAGTGTATGACCATGCAAAATTTATGGTTTCTTCTTGGAAGAGTTTTTTAAAATCCATTTCTTCACCCTCGGTTAGGGATGGTGTGATGTATGTGATCCTTGGGCATTCCTCAGTTCCTAGATTGATTGGCTTAGTATCTTCAATGAGGATGGAGGACTGCTTCGATCTATAGTCATGGATGGGAGGAAGAGGCAAGTCTTCATCTTCTAGCACCTTAGAGAGGTTTTCACTAGAAGATGCACCCTTTTTTTTTAATTTTTTGGAGTTGGAATGTACCCCAAAGGGGTTTTCACAAAAGGACTCATTCTTTCCTTTTTTATTTTAATTTTGTAGCTAAAGAGTTCCTCTTCCCTAAAGTATCCCTTGGGGTAAAGCTTGTAAACATATGATGATTTGTGCCCCTAGTCTGGATATTGATCTAATGATCCCATGAATCTTAGGAGTGTTTCTTCTCTTTGGAACTCATCGATGTATGTAACACTTGGTTGGTCCCAATCTATGATTTTAGGATGGATGAGTGGAAGGCCGATTAGGTTGATGGCATGTTGATGGAGGAAAAAATTTCCTAGGAAGGTTTCATCATCGAATATATCATTGTAGGATTTTTCTCTTCCTCTTCAAGGATGTCTTCGACTTCCATGACTTCATCCTAGATATTAAAGAGGGTAACATTGGGCGAATTGGTACCCCCATTTGTGGTATTAGGTCCTTGTATATGCAAGTGAAGGATGTTAAATCCAAGGTCTCAATGTCTTGGATTTTGTGAGGCTTCCATTGGATCTTTTTCTCCACCTTCATCAGGTCCTAGGCCGCCACCCTGATAGTTCCATTATTCCATGGCTCATTTATGTGATGCACGGTATTTGTCCTTAAATTATCCAAGGAGCTTAATGTCAGGAGGTGGGGGATCTATATACACTCGTCTGTTAATATCAAAGTCTATCTCTTAATTATTAAGGATATTGTGTGAGATGAATGTTGATGGCCCCATTTGTTTTATATTAGGATCTACTTGAGGGAGTTTTTTTCTAGTAACATGGGTACCCTTGGGTGTGTGGATCAAGTGTAAGGGCCCCTACTATGAAGGCTTCAGTAAGGTTGTATTCGATGCAACCCCTATTGTTAATCTTGATGGTGGAAAGGGTGGAAGCTAGGACCATCTCTAGATCGCAGTGGGATTAGGATGAGCTGGTAATAGAAGTGCCAATGTCGATGCCAGGATAGTGGGCATAATGGGGGAATGATTCTTCCAACACATGGTAGTATGCAAAGGGTTGGGGATCAGCGTGGATGGTGATTTTAGTGCCTTGATGCATAAATTTGATGCACTGGTGGTAAGTGGATGGGAGAGCCTTAATGGAATAAATCCATGGTCGACCAAGGAGGATGTTGAAGGAAAGATCATAATCAACAATGTGGCAAATAGTTTCTTGAATTGTTGGGCCCAGCTTGATCGACAACAAAATGGTACCTTCTAAGGTACGCTCCAAGTTATCATAGGCTTTGATAGTGATGACTTCATATGATATTTCAACCTCTATGTATCCTACTTTCTGGATGAATTTCAATATGCACAAATTAAGCACTGAACCATTATCTATCATGACCTGATTAACAGCAATGTCATTTACCATGACGGTGATATAGAGGGGGAGATTATGATAGGGATTAATGGATGGCATGTTAGAAGGCTTGAAGGAAAGGGCACAAGATGTAGACAAATGTCCCATGAGGTTCTTGAACTAGATGGTGTTGATGTATGTGGGGACACATACCTCTTGGAGGGCATTATTGATGATTTCTTGATGGATGGGTGAGGTGCGAAGAAGATCAAGGATGGAGATTTGAGAAGGTGTGTTCACAAGGTGTTCTAGGAGGTTGTGTTGTGCATTAGGTGTGGGCTTTGGATTAGCACCAATAATAGAAATTATGCCCCTATGAGTAGTGACTACACACTAACTATTGGCACCTTTGACATAGATGACATTCACTATGGGCTCAACTTGGGATATGCATCCAAAAAACTTGTCATAGTTGATATAATAAGTTGTGTAGTCTTTTCCATTGGCATGGTCACCTTATTTGCCTTTTCCTTGGTTATGGTGTGGTTGATTAGCATTGGTTGCATTCTTCCTTGTGTTACATTGAGGGAACACATTTTGATAGATTTGTAGGTTGGCATTGGGTGAAGGCTAGGTAGGTGCATCCACTGTGATCTCCTTCTTGTCAATGAGATATTGAATGTAGTGCTTGAGTTTCATGCACTTTATGGTGGTGTATCCTTTAACACAGTGATAGTCACAATTTTTTTTTATACCATATTGGCTTCGGGGTGGTCTCATCGAATGGTTGGGTTTGGGGGTAGACAATCAGGTTGGCATTGGCCATTTTTTGGAAGATTAAGTCCAAAGGTTCATTGAGAGAGGTGAATGTGCTCTTTTGATTATTTTGGATACGAGGCTTATTTTGACCTTGGGTGACTGATATAGCATTGGTTTGATTATCTTTGTTTTGAAAGTATTGCATGGTTGTTGGTTGATTGGTGGTTGTTGCCGATATGTAGCAATAGGTGGTGTAGGGATGACCACAATAATTTGGACATGTTTGGTGTCGGTGGCTCCATCTATAATGGCATTCTTATTCTTGTTCCAGTATTGAGACTAATCATTACTGGGTTTGTCTTGTGAGCTTTCTTTATAATGCCTAATGGTATCATTGTCCAAGAGGCTTCTTTCAATATCCATCCCTTTTCCCTTAATATCCTGGTAGGTTTGTATTCAATTCATTCGCATAAAGTGGGATAACTTTGGATGCAGATTGTCAATGAAGATTTTTGTCAGATATTTTCTTGGCAGTTGGTATGGAAGCCTCATTGTGAGGTTTTTCCATCTCTATAGGTAGTCAGTCAGGCTCTCACCTTTCTTTTTTTTTGAATTGCATAGGTCCAATAGGGATAGATTTCTCTTGACATTGTGTGCATATTGCACCATGAACTTCTCAAAAAGTTCTGCAAAGGTTGTGATTGACCCATATGGTATTTTATAGAGCCACTTGATAGTGGTTCCTCCCAAGCTTTTGGGAAAGAGGTGCATAAGGAAATTGTCGTTGTAGGAAACCTCTTGGTAGGCCATGTAGAATTCTTTAACATGCTTGACTAGATCTCCCTTCCCCCAATACTTATCAAATTTGGGAATCTTGAAAAGCTTGGAGAATGGAACCACTGTGATAGATCTATCAAAAGGATAGGGATAGACCTCTTTAAATTTCAAAGTCTTGCTTTGTGTACTAGCTCTAAGCTCCTTGAGAGCATTCTTCATTTCTTCCCATTTTGAATTGATAGGCATTGGAGTGGGTACTCCTATTGGGAAGGGATCTGATGGTGTAGGTGAATATGGATGGATTTGGAGGGGATATTGTGGGATTACATAAGGGGATTGTCTAGCTAAGTAGGCAGGTTGAAATGGATTCTAAGGTGTTTTTTGGGCAATGTATTAATGTTGGAATGTAGATGTGTGTTGTTATGCAGGATATGGTGTTGCTTTTGTTGTTGTGGAAAAAGGGGGTTTTTATTTTATGTAGGGAAGTACTGCTATTATGGGGGAGGTTGGTAGAATGGTGTGGATTGTTGATGCGCTTGGCCTTGTTCTTGGCCGATGTATGTAGGTTGCATTCTTGCATTGTTGAGCGGAGGAATAGGTCCCTAGATGTTGGTGATAGGAGGTCGTTGTGCAAGAAAACTAGCGAGATGAGAGGAACTTTGATGCAGGAGCATCCTGGGTGTAAGAGCAATCTTGCATCACCCAAAAAAATATTTCTATTTTTGAATTCAATAAGGGCTATTTTGTGCAGAGCTACTATTTATGGAAAGTTACTATTTTTGGTAATTTTTGTATGGGCTCAGAATGATCTAATTTCTTTCTTGGAGGTTCATTTTGGTCATATAAGTCTGCCAGTAAAGTTTCATTGCCAGATCAAGTGTATATTGGAAGATATTGAAGATTTTCGGTATTGGCAGCAGGGTACAGAAACTTTGAACTCAGTTTTGAAGGCTTTAGAGGCCCCGGATGAGGTCAAAAATTTGGGTGACTGGTGCTTGCACCCATCAAGCCTATAGAGCGCTTTGTGGCATTTCCGAAATGGGGTTATAATAGCCGAGCGGGTCAACGGGTGATGACTTATGGTCTTCGGAAGTTGGGCCACCTGAAATGGCAAAAAATAATTTTCTTCAAAATTTCTGTTCGGGTTTCAAAGGTTACCTTGAGCCGACTATGATGTAATAAAATGTAAAATAAAATAATTCTAAGTTTGGTCGGCCTTATTGGCTAAAAAATTCTGGAACCTTCCCAGGCGGTGGAAAATTGCCTATATAAGGAAGGCTATATTATTGTCTTAGGCAGTTCAGAATAGTTCTGGGTAGTAGATCTGGGCAATAATTCGAGGCTTTGTCCTACAGAATATTGTAAGGGAATGCCCATGGGGCTTTGCATATTGTAATTCTGAAAGTTTGTAATTCCACATTTGTGGAGATAATAAGAAGCCAATTTTCTGTTCTTGCATATTGTTGTTGTTTCTCTATTTCTGTTATGCGTTTGTGGTATTAAAGGGAGCACCCTTCATCAAGTGGTATCAGAGCAGGATTTCTTGAGTGTGTAAACAGATCGCCGACTGTGAGGTAGTTTGCACCAGGACCGTGGCTAGGGTTTCAGTGCGCATCGTGAAAATACCTCCACGAAGGGAACGTGGCGGAAGAGCTGGTGTTGTAACACCTGAGGTTAGAGAGCTGCAGAGACAAGTGCAAGCATTGAAAGAAGAGATTCACAGAGGAATGAATCTTAATGTCAGAGATGAAAGTGAGGATGAAGCCGAAGAAGAATATCAAGAAGGAGAAGCTGAAATTGTGAACCAGGAGGAAGAAAGACTTTTTCAGGCGATTTCCAAGATTGGGAAAAGACCTAAGATTGAGGTTCCTACATTTTCTGGAAATCTTAACCCAGAGGAATTGATCGACTGGATCAATGAATGTGAGGAATATTTTGACTATGAAGATGTTGAGGATCCTGATAGGGTCAAATTTGCGAAGGCCAGATTGAAAGGTCATGCGAAGATATGGTGGCAAGAGATTTAGTTGGAGTGAAATAGAAGGGGAAAGGAGAAAATCACGAGATGGGATCGGATGGTGGATAAATTGAAGTGACAGTTCATTCCTATTGATTATGAGCTTGACCTACTAAAGAAAATGCAGAGTTTGAAGCAAGCAGGAAGATCTGTTCAGGAGTATACAGAGGAGTTCTATCGACTTCTCATCAGAACAGGCCATGCAGAAGCTAATAAGGAGAAAGTTGCCCGATACCTTAATGGGTTAAGGCCGAGCATTCAGGAGTAGCTGAATCTGGTTTGAATGAACAGTATTGAAGAGGCATACTAGTTTGCCCTAAAAGTAGAGGAAAAGCTGAACAAGAAGTTTGAGAGCAGACAAAATGGAAGAGGTCGTGGTGGATGATCTGGTGGACGGTCATATGGTGGCCGAAATGAAGATCTGAAAAAGAAGGATGAGGCCAGTAGCAGTCAGAATCAGCGAGAAAATAATTCCAATCATTTCCAGGATCAGAATAATAGAGATCAGAGAGGAAGAGGAAGAGGACAAGGATCTGGAAGAGGTGGCTTCCGTGGAACATGTTTTCACTGTGGAGAAGAAGGTCATAGGGCATTTGAATGTCCTCGGCACCAAGGCAGAATAGACAGAAGAAATGAAGGCCAGGCCAGAGTTGCACATGTAGATGAAGATGCCAGATCATCAAATTCTGAAGATGCTAAAAGAGGAGAAACGTTGATTAACAGAAGAGTCCTGTTGAGTGGTGAGAATGAACCTGAGCAAAGGAGGAGCCTGTTTCACACCAGGTGCAAGTGTGAAGGTAAATGTTGTGATGTGATTATTGATAGTGGAAGCACTGACAATTTGGTGTCAGAAGAGATGGTGACAAAGTTGAAGCTCAAGAGACAGAAACACCCACATCCATATCGGATTGCCTGGGTACAGGATGACCACAAGGTCATGGTCAATGAACAATGCCTGGTGAAGTTCAAGATTGGCGGATACCAAGATGAGGTATTGTGTGATATCATATCTATGGATGCATGTCATATGTTGTTGGGTAGACCATGGCAGTTTGACAGATGTGCTGTACATGATGGTCGTGCGAATACCTATTCCCTGACAAAGGATGGCGTGCGGCATAAGCTAAAACCATTGAAGGAGACTGAAGAAAAGGTATGTGGTAATGCAAGAATAACATTTGTTGATGGAAGAAAATTCTTAGATGGTATGAGGCATGAGCATGTGTGTTTTGCTTTAATTCCAAAAGTTGGTAAAGAAGTAGAGGATGTACCTGTAGAGGTTGCAGATTTGTTGAATGAGTTTCAGGATATTGTATCTGATAATGTACCTGATGGATTACCACCGGTAAGGAAGATCAGTCATCAGATGGATTTGATTCCAGGAGCCAATTTGCCAAACAAGGCAGCACATAGAATGACACCAGCAGAAAGTGAAGAGTTGAATAGACAAGTACATGAGTTATTGCAGAAGGGGTTGATTCGAGAGAGTCTGAGTCCCTATGCTATACCTGCGGTATTAGCACCAAAGAAGAATGGAGAGTGGAGGATGTGTACAGATTCCAGAGCAATAAACAAGATCACAATCAAGTACAGGTTTCCATTACCATGAATGGATGATATTATGGACTGTTTGAGTGGAGCTGTGTATTTTTCAAAGATAGATCTGAAAAGTGGATATCATCAGATTCGGATCAGGGAGGGAGATGAATGGAAGACTGCCTTCAAGACAAAGGAAGGACTGTATGAGTGGTTAGTCATGCCTTTTGGGCTAACCAATGCACCGAGCACTTTCATGCGGCTCATGAACGAGGTTCTGAAAGAATTTCTGGGTAAGTTTGTCATTGTTTACCTAGATGATATTTTGATCTTTAGTAAGACATTGGATGAGCATATGATGCATATTCGTATGGTATTTGAGAAGCTGAGAGAAGAGAAATTATTGATTAATTTGAAGAAGTGCAGTTTTGTGAAGAAAGAGTTAGTGTATTTGGGATTTTTAATTTCAGCAAAAGGTCTAAAAATGGAGCCAGAGAAGGTACAGGCTATCCTTGAATGGCCTACTCCGAGGAGTGCTATCGAGGTAAGATCTTTTCATGGTCTAGCTAGCTTTTACAGAAAGTTTATCAGAAATTTTAGCAGTATTTGTGGACCCTTGACTGAAACAATGAGAGGGGATAGAAAAGAGTTTAAGTGGACTAATGGGGCAGAAAAGAGTTTTCAATTGTTGAAACAAAAAGTTACAGAACAACCAGTTTTAGCACTTCCAGATTTCAATAAGGTGTTTTAAGTAGATTGTGATGCTAGTGGTACTGCAATAGGAGTTGTTATGAGCCAAGAAGGTAAACCTGTTGTTTATTTTAGTGAGAAGTTAAATGATGCCAAGAGGAAATATTCTGTTTATGATCAAGAATTTTATGCTATAGTTCAGGCATTAAAGAAGTGGAGACATTATCTACTTCCTAAGGAGTTTGTTTTGTATACTGATCATCAAGCTTTGCAATATTTGAATAGTCAAGGAAAATTGAATCAAAGGCATTTGAAATGGGTTGAGTTTTTGCAGAGTTATACATTTGTTTTGAAACACAGGAGTGGAAAGTCTAATAGGGTTGCAGATGCTCTTAGCAGAAGGAAACTATTGCTGATAGAAATGCAGATTGAAGTGATTGGGTTCAAAGAACTCAAGAATTTGTATCCAGAGGATCCTGATTTTGGTGAAGCTTGGAAAGCTTGTACAAAGCCTGTTACTCTAGACAGGATGAAATGGTTGGATTTCATCATCCAGGATGATATGCTATTCAGAGGGAGTCAGTTGTGCATTCCACGAAGTTCTATGAGGGAGAATCTCATCAAGGAGAAGCATAGTGGAGGATTGGCTGGACATTTTGGTCGTGATAAAACCCTTGGTTTGGTTAGTGAGAATTATTATTGGCCACAATTGCAGCAAGATGTGAAGAAGTTTGTACAGAGTTGCAGAGTATGTCAAATGGCAAAAGGAGTGAAGCAGAATACAGGGTTGTACTAGCCATTGCCTATACCAGAGAAGCCTTGGGAGGCTATCAGCATGGACTTTGTTCTTGGTTTACCGAGGACACAGCGGGGACACGATTCAATTTTTGTGGTAGTTGACAGATTTTCAAAGATGGCACATTTTATTCCCTGCAAGAAGACTAATGATGTTGTTCATGTAGTAGAATTGTTTTTCAGAGAAGTAGTGAGACTTCATGGTTTGCCAAAGACCATAGTTTCAGATCGGGACACTAAGTTTGTTGGGTATTTCTGGTGTACATTGTGGAAGAAGTTGAAGATAGATTTGCAGTTTAGTTCATCCCATCATCCACAGACTGATGGACAGACAGAGGTGGTGAATAGAAGTTTGGGAAATTTGCTGAGATGTTTGGTTGGAGATAAGCCAACAGGATGGGATTTGATTTTACCACAGGTAGAATTTGCATACAATAATTCTGTCAATAGGAGCACTAGTAAATCACCATTCTAGATTGTATATGGAAGTAGTCCAAGAAATGCATCTGACTTGAGGAAGATAGATAAAGGAGAAATAAGTAGTGCTGAAGCTGAGGATTTTACAAAACACTTGAAGAACATCCATGGGGAGGTGAGGAAGCATATTACCAAGATGAACACACAGTATAAGGCTAAGGTAGATGAGAAAAGGAGGTATAAGGAATTTCAGGTTGGTGATGAAGTCATGGTTCATTTGCGGAAGGAGCGGTTTCTAGTTGGTACATATAACAAGCTGAAAATGAAGAAGTTTGGACCATGCAGGATATTGAAGAAACATGATTCAGGAAACGCATATGAGGTAGAATTACCTACTGAGCTAAATATTTCACCAGTGTTTAACATTTCAGATCTGACAAAGTATCATGAAGGAGGTGTTGAAGATGAGATCACAGTAGCACAGTGGAGTATTCCAGCAACTAGTTCAGACACTAAGGAGATTGAAGATATACTGGATAGTCGTGTTGGCAGAAGCACAAGGAACAGGACATATGAAGAATATCTGGTCAAGTGGAAAGGATGACCTGTTGAAGATTCATCATGGCTAACAAAGGAGGAGGTTAACCGTCTTGATTTTCCTCTGCACACCTGAGTCGTGACAGGGTCACTTCTCAAATTACCCCGAGTGTCTGATGCAGGAGCATCCTGGGTGTAAGAGGAATCTTGCATCACCCAAAAAAATATTTCTATTTTTGAATTCAATAAGGGCTATTTTGTGCAGAGCTACTATTTATGGAAAGTTACTATTTTTGGTAATTTTTGTATGTGCTCAGAATGATCTAATTTCTTTCTTGGAGGTTCATTTTGGTCATATAAGTCTGCCAGTAAAGTTTCATTGCCAGATCAAGTGTATATTGGAAGATATTGAAGATTTTCGGTATTGGCAGCAGGGTACAGAAACTTTGAACTCAGTTTTGAAGGCTTTAGAGGCCCCGGATGAGGTCAAAAATTTGGATGATGGGCGCTTGCGCGAGTTAAGCCTGTAGAGCACTTCGTGGCATTTCTGAAATGGGGTTATAATAGCCGAGCGGGTCAATGGGTGATGACTTATGGTCTTCGGAAGTTGGGCCACCTGAAATGGCGAAAAATAATTTTCTTCAAAATTTCTGTTCGGGTTTCAAAGGTTATCTTGAGCCGAATATGATGTAATAAAATGTAAAATAAAATAATTCTAAGTTTGGTCGGCCTTATTGGCTAAAAAATCCTGGAACCTTCCGAGGCGGTGGAAAATTGCCTATATAAGGAAGGCTGTATTATTGTCTTAGGCAGTTCAGAATAGTTCTGGGTAGTAGATCTAGGCAATAATTCGAGGCTTTGTCCTACAGAATATTGTAAGGGAATGCCCATGGGGCTTTGCATATTGTAATTCTGAAAGTTTGTAATTCCACATTTGTGGAGATAATAAGAAGCCAATTTTTTGTTCTTGCATATTGTTGTTGTTTCTCTATTTCTGTTATGCATTTGTGGTATTAAGGGGAGCACCCTTCATCAAACTTTGTAGCTATGGTGGTGGTATAGTTTGAGGGATGGTGGATGGCATGGATAGATAGTTGGTGAATGTGGGAAGAGGTGCATTTTGAGGTGGTTGTAGTGGTGGTCATGTTGTAAAAGGGAATACTGCTAATGTATTTGTGGGATTGGATGATTGTATTTGTATCCCTAAGGCATGCATTTGCACTTGAGTGAGGCCCCAAGAAGAACCTATCCTTGTTGCAAGTTGTGATGTGGAGATGCTTGATCATGTGGATGTGATAGTGGGATTTTGCAATGTGGATGGTTGGTTTTGAGATCCCATGAATGGCATCCCTATCATGAAATCAAGTTATTGGGCTTGTGTGTTGGAAATGAAAGTTGAGATGGACAATTGTGCAGAGGCAAGCTGAGTAATAAGTGGGATGGTTTCTTGAGTGAAGGCTTGTTGTGTGGTAGAGGGGGGTGCTTGAATTTCCCCCTGGAAGAGTGGTGTTGATGAGATGGCTTGGCTCATAAAAGGTGGGGGTGTTTCTTGTGTGGTGATTTTTGTTTGTATGGGAGGTAGAAGTGGTGCTTGTGCAAAGTTTGGTGCCTGAGTGGCAGCTTGAGATGTTGTTGGTGGAGGTGGTGGCCCCATGATAGCAAAAGGAGTAGATTGTATCATTGTTTGTAATATGAAAAAGTGGTACTAGATTGAAAGAGATAGGGAATGGGCAAGGCCACCTAAACCACTTGGTGGCTATGATCATAGATCTGTTACACAAAAGTGTGGAATGCACTGGAGGGGTTTATGGGGTTGAATGGCTAGAGTTCTAGTGGAATGGGAGTACCCTCTTGTGCATAATTAGACAAAATAGTGAGATGATTCTTGGCTGTGATTATGTTGACCATTTGTGCATGGCCAAGATGAATCATAAATTCATCCATGGAAAACATGGTGGTTACCTTAGTTGGATCTTCCCACACATTCCCAACTTGTTGTGGTTGTGGATCGTATATTACCATTGCACTATTAGGATCATAGGGGTCAAATGAACTAGTCACTAGATTATGATCCATATTATTTCTCTTCTTTAATCATGTCTCAGCATGCATGAAATGAAAATCCTAAGATGAGGAAATGAAGATGCAAAGATGGGTGAGTACAAGGTGTTTCTATAGAGACCTAGAGATGGGGGAATATATGATAATCCTATGGAAACCTAAGGATAGATGCAATATTTTGGATGAACTTGGATGAGCTAAAGGATGCTTGGATGGTGATTGGATTAGGATGATGGGGATGACCTAAGAGCTAAGGATTGCCTGGTGCCAAATGGGAATGAGTTACTTCTTCTTGGTGTAGGATCAATTTGGATGGGATTGTCAACCTTAGATAGACTTGTGATGAGGCTTACAATGACAAGTACAAGCTACCCTAGAAAATGCTTAGTTAAAAGGGTGGAGCTAAGATGTTTTTGATTTAGGATAAGGATGAAGCAACTCAAAGGATGTGACACTAAGTGGATGGTTGGATGGTTTGATTGATTTTGGGATTTGGATTCTCTTTTTTTTTTGGATTTTTAGATTAAGGATGATGGTTTTGATTTA
This sequence comes from Chamaecyparis obtusa, assembly GCA_027943335.1. Lineage (NCBI taxonomy): Eukaryota > Viridiplantae > Streptophyta > Pinopsida > Cupressales > Cupressaceae > Chamaecyparis > Chamaecyparis obtusa. The sequence continues at coordinate 1,896,774 of BSBK01003862.1, read as the reverse complement.
AATGGGATGCTCTAAGGGGATTATGTAAATTCTTCTAAAGGATTATCTTTGATGCAAGAATGCAAGGATGATGAGACAATTTTGTGAGATTTGAAAGGATGTGGTGTGTGATGAGCCAAGTAGTCTTCTCTTTCAAGGGTAACAAAATGATGATTAATTTGAAAATATGCTCCAAATTGCATGACCTTTGCATTATAGGTTACTCTATCGAGTGTGTCTTGATACTTTTTCTCTTCTTTGATTGCGGTTATGGTAAGTTGACAATACTTGAGTTTACGTTCTACAATTATCTTCTCTTAATAAACATGGGCAATAGGTAACTTGGCTTTCTTCTATTTTACGAGATCGGTCATATCTTGAAAGGATGGTGATTGAATTGGGTTGATCAATGTTTTCAAACAAATGATTTTGAGAGCACTTAGGTTCAAGGATGTTTGAATGAGTTTGATCAATTGGGATTTCAATTTGATTTACTCTTCAATGGAAAAGGACCCAATTTAAAACATGAAAATAAAAAGATAACATTCACATGTCTTGAAGACAATCTAGCAAGGGAGAAAGCAACCTTGCGAGATACAAGAAATGGTGACAATGTTTTTGAATTGTGTATCTTTTTGATAGGTTCTTGTTGCAAATATTCAAGCACACTCTCTACCCTAAGGAGTTGGTTGAGTATAAAAATCCTCACTTGCATACTTAGGTACACATTAAGAGCTAATCAAAATATGACCATCACCAAGCACACACTAGCTCCAGTTATGATTTTGTATTATCTGACTCCAAACAATTAGGTAGGCACAATATGGATAGTGTCTTAGGGAGGTTACTATCCTCCTTGTGCTTGCATTATCAAACTTTTGGGGGTGAGCTAGGTAGCTTCTATTTAATGGCTTTTAGTAAGGGTATTCATTCAAACACGCTCTTTGTGTTAGCGCAAGCATAATTTAGGCATATAGCCCCACAAAGCACCTTGGCACAAGTATTCATGTAAATGTGATTTAGACATGAGGACCTACTAATGTGTTAGGTGAGAGTTGAGTATAAGCTCAAATGGTATCCAGCTTTTGAGGCTTTAATCCCAAAAGGAAAATTTGATTAACGTGAGTTGGAGTGGTGGGCTAACACCTCATTGTCATGTGGGTCATTCCCAGGAGATTTTTACCTAACCAAAAGGCCCATCTAAAGGATAAAATTGAAAGCATGGATTGGAAACAAGAGGAGTCTAGATTTCTGATTTTCCCTCAAGGGGAAAAGATCATACTCTCCTATCCAATGTTGTTTTCTCCCAAACACATCAAGCACACTTGTTCATTCACATAGTCCCTATTAAAGTATAGTGCCAAATGAGTCTAGGTTTTTGATTGTCTCAAAAGAGACAAGAGAATAATCCCCTATCACTTGAAAAAATACTAAAATTGGACTTTTGTTAAGATGCCTAGAAAAATATTAATTAAGATACAAAATTTTTTCATATCTCCTAGGCATCCTGCAAGATAGATAGATTTAGTAGTCTTTCAAATCATTCTTTTCTAAGCATCCTACAACAAAAGTGTTAGTAGTTTGAGGTGTTAATGACTGTGGAAAGAATTATTTTTGTGATATTCCCTACAAAAACATGTTAGAACCTTCAAAGGAGATGGTTAATGACAATATAAAACCATAACAATCACCAAAATCCAAAAACATTAAGATTTGAGGCTCTAAACTTGCTCTTTGTTCCTGATACAAGAAAACAGAGCATGAAACTTTTGTGTGTAGACTCATATGAGTAAACACATAAAAAATTATGATAAAAAACCTTGTATAGAGTTCCAGTACAAGAATATACCATGTTTAGTATGAGAATATAGGGCAAATGGAGCTAGAAAGAATGAAGAATAGGCCAATATGAGTATTCTCCACATGTATTCCAAGTATCCTTAGCATGTAGTAGAAGTAAACAGGGCCATAGTGAGTTTATTCATACTAGGATTCTCACAGGATAGTACAAGGATTTCCAGAGTTTCAGAAACTGGTGATGAATACCATTAAAATGAGAGGAAAATTGTGTGGTGGGTGTCCCACTGGGTGTGCCAAAATATATATATGATGAACCTAACCCACTGGGATCATGATTAGACACTTAAACATTATTCCTAATCTATCATGCAATCATACAACAAGAAATTCACACACACCACCTCCAATTGAGCCAAAACGGGAGCACCCGAGCCCTGTTTGATTTGCTCATTTTGGAGAATGTGGATGTTCTCTCCAAAAACAATGAGAGGATCCCCAATGCAATGGTAAGATGATTTAATCCTAAATTAAATCCAAGGAGATCCCAAAAATGGCACAAAAACTAGTATGAGGAACTAGTTTTGCCCCAAGGATTCTAAGAGATGCAAATGATGGACATGAAGATTTGAGCTACAAATGATATGCAAATTTGAGATTCATTAACCTTTAAGAATGGATATTTGATTTAGATAAAAAAAGAAAGATAAATTCATAAATAAACTAAGATTCATTTACCATTAAGATTATACTATGTGAGCTAAGATTGAAAGAAAGAACAAGGAAACTAACATGCTAAAATGCTATGAAATTATAGAGCTAAACTAACATGATAACAATGCATAAAATGTAAGATTGAGAGAGACCATTTTCTCATGGAGAGACATATATTTATATATTTTTGGAGGGAGGGAGAGGGCTTGGATGAGGTGGCACACATGTGGCATCGACATAGGAGCCACATAGGCTAGAGAGGATGGTCATTTTGAAAGGTCAAGTTGAGACAAGATGGGAATTTAAGGTTTGAGTGGCTCAAGGTTTCTCACACATGTGTGAGAAACTTTGGGGAAGAGTGTAGGGTACAAAGATGTAAGAGAGAGTTGGAGCATTTAAGGAAGTTTGGTGGCTTCCTTAGGAAGGGTTGCTCACACATGTGTGAGCAACTCATTATCTCTAATGAGGTTAGGAATCACTTTTTAAGTGAGGTTAGAGGAGTGATTAGGTGAGAGGATAGGTTTAGCAAGTGACATGATGGGTGTAGGCTAGGATTTAGGTGGGGATTTAGACTAATTTAAACTAGATTTAGATTAATCCAGGCTTAGAGGAATATTAGAATTGTGGAGGGATTTAAATAATAGAGATTTATTCAAAAAGGGATTTATGGGGGGATATATATTAAGATAAATTTAATGCATAAGAGAGAGGACTATTTGAATTCAATTTAAATACTTTAGGTAATGAATCCAACTTAATTAAATGGGTAGAGGAATATGACAAAAATGATTAATTAATTAAAATTAATTACAATGTCATGGGGATTATTAAGTAGAGGAATATGACCAAAATTATTAATTAATTAAAATTAATTACAATTTCATGGGGATTATTAATTAAATTAATTTAATTAATATGAATGATTTTAGGTGTCTACAGAAGGAGATTTGGTTCTTAAATGGGATGAGTTGAAAAGGAGATCTAGAAATCACACCAAATTCGATGGCATGTGGAGTGGTCCTTTATTTATCACAAGATGCAAAGCACATAATGCCTTTCAATTATCCAATCTTCCTGGAGAAGAGATACCAATCCTAGTAAATGGGATTTATCTCAAGCTTTGCTATTGAGGTGATGATCTACACTTTTGTAAAGTAGAGTGTATTCTTACTTTTCCTCTGTGTTGATGCACATTATTCTATCTTTTTTCTCATTTCTCTAAGTGTTGTAGCACACATTTTTGTTTTGTTTTTAGTTTCCCTAAGTGTTGGTGCACAAGTTTTTCTAGTCTAGTAGGTTAGTGGTTTTTTGCTACTCAATATTTTCTAACAACATTGTAAAGGCTTGATCTAAGTTTTTTCATTTCATTTACTGACTCCTGTGCCCAAAATATGTTGAAATCTATTGATCCTTCATGTTTATTAGGCAAAAAGCCTTGATAATTCACCAAAATGTTACCTATTTTTACACCTTCAAGCTCAAAATAGCCTGACATGGGGTCTTAGGCCATTAATGAGAAATTTAGATGAGTTAATTATTGAAGTAAACCAATTTTTTTAAAAAAAAATTCTTTGAATATTTTTTTAAAAAAATAGAAAGGGGGAAAATAATGTTTTGGTCTTAGTTCAAAAGTCTTAAAATGGACAAATATGTTTGTATTTCTTATAAAAGTTCATGGAGGTAAACATCAAAGAAAGATTCATGTGCTTCATTTGGAGGGAGTTTTAATATTTTCAAACTCCTTAAAGTTCTTGAGTTAAAACCTTGATCTATGGTTATAAAAAAATACATTAGTTGAAAGTTTAAAACCCTAGTTTCTTTCCTCTTCACCATGAATACCAAGTAGAAATAGTAAAATAATAAATAAAGGAAGATTTGATGGGAGATAAAAAAAAAACCAAAACCAAGGGCAATGTTTTTAGAGGAACTAACAAAGATGAATTCAATAAAACATAGACATGTATAAAAAAAAGATAAGTGGTAGAGCTTAAAGACCAGTGCTTGATGGTAGTGCTTCAAGGTATCACATGACAATGTCATGATGCATCACAAAAGGTATTATCAATAGTATCCATGATAGAGGTCAATAGAAGATGATCATATTTGGTTCAAACATAAAAAAATCTTAATAATGACATTCACTACCACAAAGATACTAGAGGTTCATGAACATTCCAAAGACTCCATTAGTATTCTAAATAGTGAGAGAAAGATTAGGGCATACAAACATTGTTATAATGATCTTAGACTAGAAATTCCACACAAGAAAAGATAAAGACAATGATTCCAAGGTCCGGAGATAGTTAGAATAGAAAAAAGAAAATATATTTTAATATTTTAAAGAATAGGAAAAATTCTATTGTATAAAGCATAAATACAGTGAGTGAAAAGGAAATGATCTAATAATGATATGGAAAATAATATCAAGACAAGGAAGAACACTTTAGAAGGTTTTCATCATAAAAGAAAACATAATCCATAGATCCCAACACCTAATAACAATGATAATGAATATTGAAAGGGAGTATGCATAGAGTTAAAAGAAGAAAGGTTGTCATGAAAAAGAACGTGGTAAAGGGAAAATGGTAGTAGTAATTAAGTTCATATCAGTCATAAAAATGCAATACAATGATTTTAAATTAGTGATTAAGAGTAAAATGCTATGAACAAATAGTAGCCTTAAAGAATAAAGAGAGAAAGAAAGACATGCTAATGCAACTTTAAGGGAAGGAAGATAGAAAAGAGTTTCCATATCTATATATTGTTAATAGAATGAGAAAGAAGCCTAAAACAAAGGTTTGTAATAGAAGAGGAACTATTAAACGTAGTGAACACACATCGTGAAACCCATATGATAGTGATATGAAGTGTTGAATGGAAAAAGGATAGTATGAAGATCACAATGCACTAACATGAATCAATAAAGAATGCAAAAATATAGTAGTCAACTCCATGAAGATCAATCACATTAAATGTTGTAATGTTAGAATATTGGAGTGCAATGAATAGAAAGCATGAAAGATGATGGAACATGTTTATAATAGTGACAAAAATTTTGAAACAATGACTTCTATGAGGTAACGAGACATAGAAAGAATGAAAACTAACAAATCAACTAAGAAAAGAATCATGAAAACATGTGAAAATAATGAATGGCATGAGGTAAAAGATAGTGACATCCTCCTTTATGTCAAATATGGACAACATGAAATTAGTAAGGAATAGTAAAAGGTAGAGATTTAGAGGTGTTTGTGGTAGTTTTACATTATTTAGAGACCTAGACTACATCACATATTAGTTGAGAATGACTTGTGACCCTCAAAAAACAACTTTTCTTCACTTTCAACTCCTATTTTAGGGGATTTTGTCTTTTGTATGACCCAAGGAATTTTTTTATGCATCTTTATCGAGAAATCAAAGATGGAGCTCTAATTCATGCACATTTCTAAGGGGCTTAATTCAGTTAAAGTCTAGTTATACCTTCAATTCATTTCTTAGTTGGAGGGAAGGCTCTATTTATAAGAAAAACTTTGTAGCATTCCTCTCTAGTTCTTTCTTTTATGCCATCTTTTTATTTAGCAAAGTCATTATTGTATTGAGCCTATATTTTTGGTATTAGAGAAGCATTTTTAGCTTTTGTAACAATAAAAGGACTCCATTCAATTCAATAAATCAACAATTTCCTTCCATATTCTCTTGTCTATTATTGTATGATTGATGTTTTGGAGAAAGTATTGTGATTTTTATTAAATCATGTATTCCTCTTTCTTTGTGCAAAGGTGGAAGAAGAAAATCTCATTAGTAATGTTGATTATATTTTTTCCTTGATCATTTTCAACAAGTTAAAGTTGTAAAATATTTGTTTCCTTCAAATAACATTAAAAAATCATAGCCTTCGTATATCCATTCACATGTTATGTGATTTAAATCAAATTGTGAACAAAAATAATCTTTCATTGAGTTAGATTGTGTCATAAAAGTTGTTAGGGATTGTAGAGGTTCAAGATATTTTGTGTCTCATCTCCCATTTAGTATTTAAATTTAGAGCAATCCATTTTACCCTTTTCTTTATCTAGTTAGTTTAGGTGATCATAAGGGAACCAACCCATTATCTGGAGGTCTACTTTTTTATAGGGTACCACAACCTAAAAGTAGTCCCATGTTTCATAAGACTATTGAGCTCACAACTTAGCATCAAGGTGAAGTCCTTGTGATAACAATTTTAATATGGAAAACATCCCATTCCAACAAAAAATTCACAATTCATGCATTATAAGTCAACCTTGACAACATAACCCTACATAGGTCACATTTTTGGGTTTTCAAACAACACTAATCATACAATGCATTAACCCATTTGATTCAAATTATAGAATTTCTCTAAATTAATTTGTTAAACCAAAGGATCAAATGAGAATAAAGAAGAATGTGTAAACAAGGAGAAATCAAGTCTTTTTTTAAAATAAAGTGGCAAGCCACTAACATATTTATAAAAATAATATCTAGTTCAAGAGGGAAAGAGGGAAAGAACCAATAAGAAAACCCTCAATCCTTGATCAAATACAAATATAGAAGAGAGTCCAACCTATAGGACTAGAGACCCCATAGTTCCTATTTACATCACAATATAATTATCATAGCCTTTACATATATAGAAATTTAAAAAACCCACTGAATTAATAGATCAAGTTATTTAGCAAGATAGGGACACAATGCTCCAAATAAAGAACAATGACAATGGAGCCTTTCCTCAAATCTTACAACAGATAGTATTTAGCTACCTATGCATCCACATGTGAAAATGAATGATGCGTATATCTTTCAAAAATGCATGTTTGACATGTATAACCTTTCCTATCAGTGGAGATAGAAATAGATGAGTATGAGACCCAGTGAAAAAATTTCCATCCAACATGGTAGAGGAATAACAAACATCAGAAATCAACACATTGGCAAAGTCTCCAAATTTACAATACCAATAACCGATGAAAATTATCAAGGAAACTCCCACTAATATCTTCATTCCATCTCATCGGTATATGATATCTTGATGCATCTTTTCAACAGTCTTCATGTAAAGTATCACTATAGGTTATACCAATCACTACACCAGGAGACATGGTAACTTTGAGATGCCTATCCTGATTATTTCATTTATACCATGATATTTATCAAAAAAAATTGTGTCAATATACCATTTCCTCTTGGATTTCCTATCTATGAAGGTATTACCAATAACCTTGTCAACATTTAGGAAAGAAAATAAAACTCTGTGCCACTTGTTTTCACTTTGCCGATGGAGGAAATTGGTATATTTTCTACCGATTTGATGACTTTTACAAAGCCATCGAGGGTTGGTGCAATATCCAAATTGTAATGCCAATGGTCGATGAGTCTTAATAGGGAGACTCCCACTGAAGCCTTCATACCATCTCATCAGTATATATTATCTTGATGCTTCTTTTAATAGCCTTCGAATCTAGTATCATTGAAGGATATATCAATTGCTTCATCAGTTGTTGGTGGAACTTTGAAATAACTATCCTAATTATTTAGGCTATATCGATCTACCATTCATCAGAGAATATTATGTTGATACACCATTTCCTTTTGGACTTCATATCAGTGTAGGTCTTGATGATAGCCACATCAGGAATCAGCAAGATAAATAAAGCTCTTTATCACTTGTGTCTACTTTGCCGATGGAGGTTATCAGCATATATTATACTGATATGCTTCCTTTTACCATATTTTTTTGATGATTTTTTCCTTAGTGCTCTTCCATTCTACTTATTAGTGAATGTTTAACCGATGTCATTGGATGAATTTCTTGTTCATACTCATCAAGATAATTCATGCCAGTGGTTCAAACCAATAAAAATATGAATAATTATACAAGGCTTTATCATTTTTGAAGTGTTTCCGTAACTATCTCTTGTTTGGAAATATCCTCTAATCTAGGAAAATATGCTAAGTTATAATTATGGCATGTCGATTCCAAATTCATTTTGTCACAATGCATATTAGCTAAGAAATCAACCAACTTGTTACCTTCTTCATAAGTATGGGATAGAAAATATTCTTCAAAAGAATTTATAAGTGCCCATAATTGCTTGAGAATGTGCAATATTCTCCAATTGAAAGATAATCTATTAATACATGCATTCATTATCACAAATGAATCTCCTTCAACATGAATTTTTGTGATCTTTAATTTTTTTGCTAAGACAAGTCCACTCAAAAGGGCATGGGCTTAAACAACATTATTCATACCTGGGGGAACATGAGATGCTATAAAATCCTTTAACATACCTAAATGATCTCTAATTTTGACACCAATTCTTGACTCACCTAGATTACCTCTTGATGATCCATCAAAATTTACCTTCAAAAATATAGGAGATAGAGGTTGTCACTTAATTGATGCTCTTTCAACTAATTTATTTCCATAACTATGTGTAGTGAGAAAAGATAGAATAGAAAGGCCCTCCCAATCTTTCATAATATTGTTATCCCATGTAGTGAATTGAAAATTATTTCTTATTTTGTTTATATTGGTATTAACCAATTTTGAAATAGATTTCACAATATCTTCTACCACCTTATCCACTAAAATGATAACTTTCCTAAAAAATACGTTTGTTTAGTTCCCACCAGATTGACCATACAACTAAAGCAGGTGTGCACTTCCAAATGCTTGAAAATAATGAATTCTGATAGGGAGTGGGCCAACTTTGAAACAAATCCCATAATGAATTTGGAAATGTCATCTTTAACCTTAACTTATTTATAATGGATAGCCAATAATGTTGAGAAAAGGGGAACCTTAGAAATAAATGCTTAGTTGTCTCAAAATATTCCCCGCACAAAACAAAGTGAAAAGGTTGAGAAATATGTAATTTTTCTAATTTATCACTATTCAAAACCCTCTTCCTTAATTCTAACCAAGAAAAACACCATGCCTTCTAAAAAATTGAGTTATTCTAGCAAAATGAAAAAACTCTGACTCATTGTCTGGCATTATATATGGAGAATAGCTTTATACCCAGTCTTAATAGAATAACTATCATTAGGAGAGGGGGGCCATACCAACTTATCTTCATGATTCGTAATGAAGATAGATCTCTGTGAAAAAATATTTTGAAGGCACACCTTATCAGCATCCCTAATAGGTAAATCACATGGATCCTTCCAAATAGCCTTACCTGAGAAATGTTCAACACCACAAATATAGTCAATTAATCTAGATCCGTAGCAAGATTTAATGATTTGAGTGACATCCAACATACTACCTATTTAGTTTAAGGGAGATGTCTCATTCCAATAATCCTCCAAAAATTGAATACTTTCACCATTATAGACTTCCCAAGACACATAACTTGTAATCGCATCTCGGGAGGAGATCATGAAATTCCAAATAACAAACCCCAATGGAGGGTTTGAGAGAGTAATAATACACATAGGATTAGGAGAGTCTAAGTATTTTTGTTGCATGATTTTGCACCAATTACTATATGATTTACTATACATATGCCAAATAAGTTCCCCCCCAAAAGCCTTGTTTCTTTTTGGCATATCATGTAACCCAACACCCCCAGCCTCTTTTGTTGATGTCATGTCCTTTCATGAAATTAAAGGGATATTTTTTGTGTTTAAAATATTACCTTTCCATAAAAAATCCCTGGTTAATTTTTCAATTTGTTGAACTACACCTTTAGGGGCTTTAAGCACTGATATATAATAATCTATAATTGTTGTTAGTACTGATTTGATAAGAAAAATCCTCCTTGACAATGTAACCAAATGAACTTTCCATGCTGAGATCAACCCTTGGTTCTCTCAGTATTAGATTTATGATATGTTGCCTTATTTGAACCTACAAAAAAGGAATAGCTAGATATATAAAAGGAAGATCTTCTTTCACAAAATTTAAAATATTTACAATTTTCTTTGAAATAACCACATTCATATTAAAGATATAGATTTTTGACTTGTGAACATTAATTCTCTGACCTATGACCACCATGTAGAGGTCCAGTGTGTTCTCAATTTTCTTTGCTTCCTAAATAATTGATTTTCCAAACAAGAGAGTATCATCACTAAATAGGGAATTCATGATGGAAATAGATGTGCCTTCAATGTGAGCCCCTAACCATAATCCTTGTTCATTTATAACCCTAATTATTCTACTAAAAGCCTCTACCATTATTACAAACAATATGGGAGATAAAGGATCCCCTTTCCTAACACCCTCAAAGGAAGCAAAGAAACCAGTTGGAGAACCATCTATTAAAACCAAAAAGTGAGCACCCTTCAAACATGTTGAGATCCATTTACACCATTTATCAATAAATCCAAATTTGTGAAGAATTTTGAGGAGAAAAATCAATTTAATTTGTCATAGGCTTTCATCATATCCAGTTTAACAAAAAACACTGAAGAATTATTTTTGGTTATGGAATGCAATACTTCATGTTCCACAAGTGCTCCTTCCATTTTTTCTTTCCCCAAAACAAAACCACCTTGTTCCGGAGAAATTATCTTCTTAATAAGGGCTTACAACCTCATATAAATAGCTTCAGTGAAAATCTTGTAAACTGTGTTTCACAAAGAGATGGGTTTGAAATATGAAAAAGTAGAAGGCTCCTTAACCTTTGGAATAAGAACAATATTGGTTACATTAAAAAAAATTAGCATATAATCACTATTTATAAACTCTTCAAGGGAAGCCAAAAAATCAAAACGTATAACATTGCAACATTTATGGAAGAATAATGTAGTAAATCCATCCAGACCTGGAGCCTTATTAGGATGTAGTGATTATCTTGATGGGTTATTAATGAAGGAATGACATTAATAAGCTCCTTCTCTTGTAGATCGTCAGGATGAGGAGGAGGAGGGGGAGCAAGAAGATTCTTAAAAAATATAACCCCTTCATCTTGTATGCCTTGAGCATCTTAAATCAAGTTACCTAAAGATGTTGCCTTAATGGAAAATATTGTGTTGGTTGCATTCTTTTGTTTGGTTGACATGTGAAAAAACTGTGTTCTTATCTCCATGTTGGAGCCATAGTTCCCAGGATTTTTGTCTCCAATATTTCTCTTCTCTCTTACATAGTTCTTCCCAATCTGATTGTAACTATTTTTTCTTTGTATAAATAGATGAATCCAACTCATGAAAATAAATCTAATCATTTAACTATGCTAGTTCTTTTTCCACTCTAACTTTCTCAAAAACAATATTTCCAAAAACATGTGAATTCCATATTTTAAATTGTGATTTAACGTACTGTAATTTCTTATAAAATCTAAACATTTTTGTACCTTCTTGATATGGTGCACTGACCCACCACTGTTTTAACAATGCATGAAAATGTGGATGGCAGAACCACATGCTCTTGAATTTGAAAAAGGGTCTATATTTTCATTGTGATAATGGCACTTATGTAATGATACTCAAAAAAATGCGAAAATGATCAAACCCTAAGTAATTTAATATTTTTGATTAAAGAGTAAAGTCTAACAACTTCCAACATTGAGATACAAGAAACCTATCTAACCTTTCTGTAATTTGAAGAAAACCCATACATCTATTTGTCCATGTGAAGGAACCATTTTTTTGAAGAATATCTATCAAAGCATTGTCATTTATGAAAGTTGTAAAGTCTAAAATAGTTTTAGTGGGAGCGCAAATGCCACCTTTTTTCTCTTCTAATGAATTTATTACATTAAAATCACATCCTACTACAAAAATCTGATCCACATAATGTTGCATGATATTGGTGAGTGTTGTCCATATCATCTTCTTATCCTACATTGAAGTAGGCCTATATACATTAAATATGTTAAAAGATAAATCAAAATTTTGAATATGTAATAACTTTCAATATGTGTCATGTTGGAGGACTTTCCCCTTAATTGTTTTGGGATTCCATAAAGTTGAAAGATCGCTAGAAGTACCCAAACCATGAGAATGATTTGAATTTCATCGAGACCATTTGAAAACTATTTTCTGATAAGTATCATGAGACAAATTTGTTTCCTAAAGCAAGACTACATCTACATGCGAAGAATCAAGCATTTTCTTCATTCTAATATTTTTGTCAAAGGCATTAATGCCTCTAACATTCTATGATATGGTTTTTATTTCTCATGAGGATAACACATTGTTCTCCTCGTCGTTCTTTTTGTAGATATAAACTTTTCATCAATTGTTGACTACAGATCTACTTCTATTTCCTCCTTAGCCTTGACATTTTTTATTTCCTACCCCTTTTCTTAGGTGTTTTATTTTTCATTTTTTCAATGGATGGTGTTTGATAAATTGATGAAGTTTGAGAGAAGTGAAAATTTCCCTATATTTGAATATTTGAAGATAAATGCAATTTTGAGATGGGCATTAGATCTTCTTCAAGTGACAATTTTTTTTGTACATGAGTCAATTTATCAATACCTAGTAATTGTAAAGAGTTTGCATCAAATCAATCATCATTCTCCTCTAAACACACTTCAACAACTTTTTCCAAACTTCTAGCCAATTGCACTAGATCATGATTTACAACATTATCATCCAATTCCTCTTCTACAATTTCCTCAATAACTTGTGAAGCAATAGAGATGACCAATTCATTGGCCATTTTTTTTAATTCATCTTCCAATTTTTCCCCTTTTATACAAAATATGTCCAAAGAGAAAAGATAATTGTTCATGACATTTATTGGGCCACACTTATACATCGGTGTATGAACATTTTTTTGTAATTCTTGTTGTGAAGGTAATTTGCGAGCAGAGCGGAAGACTCTCCATTTTGAGACAATTTTTGGAGGAATAGAAGATCCCTCGAGGACCATTGGAGAATTATAATCAAATTTTCTTCGATGCTGATGGAAACTCGCATTTACTACAACAGAGGGATTGGAGAAATTTAAGATATCCATCATAAGAAGGATCATTTTATTTGCAAATGTATTACATGAAAACTACCCTTGTAGGAAAATTTTGTCTATAAAAATTTTATGGGGATACGAATGTGCCTTAAACACCATATCTTTCATTTTTTACCTTTTCATGACAATCAAGATCTTATTTTGTTTCACTGGAGTATCATTCTGCAAATTAATCTCTTATGGAGTTGATGATATAAATGAAATCATTTTTCTATCACTATAAGAAGACTGTCTAAAAACACAGTATCGAGGATCATAAGAGTGATCACTGTAGACAGTCATAACTAGTTGATGAGGCCCCTAACATTGTGTGTTATAATGCCCTAGGTAGATAGCATGCATATCCATAGTATTAGCATTTTCTATGATAATTTTTTGATACTGGGATCCCCATCTGGAAGAGATAGATATTGAGAAGGAAAAGGCTTAGATAAATTTAGAAGAAAACAAACCCTTACTGGAAAGCGAGTCTCCTCAGATGGACTAAGATTGTGATGAATAAAAATGCTAATTTTATTTGCAAACATTTCAATGATTTCAGGAACCCGATATTCTAAGGGTAAAAAATAGAAAAATAATCCAAAAGGGCATAAACATATACAAAATTGGATTAGGTTTAAAAATTGGAATCCATGGAATGGAAAAAAGCCATGAACCCTTATAAAATCATCCTTTAACCTTGTGATATTTGTCTCTATAAGTTTTGGATTCAAACAAAGAAATAAAGTATTTGGAGTCAGAATCAATAAAAAATACTTCTTTAAGATCTTTCGAGTTTTTTTTCCCTAAACAAAAATATCTTTAATATGGAGTAGAGGGTCCCATAATTTACTTATTAGCATTGTCTCCTGTAAGAATGAAATATGAGATTCTAGAATGTGATCTAGTAAAGAGATCACATAATTATGGGCTTCCTTATTAGAATCATTGTGCACACCAACAACCTCACTATCTGAGTTTTGAAATCCTAGATCGACTCCTATGAGGACCTTATCTTGATGAAATCATTGTTTATGAATAGGACTAGGGACCTCATCGATGGGTTGTGTAATGCCCCACTAGGGAACCCAAGAGAATTTAACCTAAAACATGCTACTAAGTTTGGTGAATAATTTTTTTTTTTAAAGTTAACATACAAGATATCAACAGTGCAAAAGCAATTACCATTTACTCACATTGAAACAACATTCAACATAGATTACAAATCTCGAGGGTCCCATGACGTAGAATTACTTAAGAACAATACACAACTAAAGAACTAACATCAACAAAAGATTCCATAACTATTAAATTACAATTACATGATAAAATAATAAATACAATCCTCATGGACATAAACTGACATCCACTGCACATGTCGCAAGGTATGTAGTAATAAAACTAACTATGTTAATACAATGTCTAGATTAGGTATCACATGCGATACACTAATATAGGATTACAAATAATGAAGATAAGGAAGAAACATCAATGAAGCATCTTAAAGAATCTATCTGTGAAAATCACCATCAAGCACTGGCACCAGGACGTCGAATCTCAAATGGTAAAGAATCACTACCACCTGTCCATGTAGGACCACAAAGGCCTACCCCACCATGCTGAGGAGATAATCACGAACCCCAATCAGATAACCAATACAAAACAAGGATAAAAACCCTAAGAAGAAGGATCCTGAAAAGTACTCTAACTCATGATACACATGATAAAGATAAAGGTACAACTCACTAAACCAGAGGCAACCGACACATGTAGAATAACCAGACTATGCATAGGAAGGTGTCATCATGTACGTCTAACCCTTGAGTTTTGTCCTAGTAATCTCTCTGGATCCTGGCACCCAAGTGACCTTACATGGTATCAATGACCTCTCGTACTGACGAAGTCATCAACTATGCCAACTCATCCCTTAAAAGGGGGCTAGTCATCTTCTCAACCCATCTTAGTCTATACTAGCACTAACACCTGGGTGAGGACTCATATCTTATTAGGTTCATTTATTTCCCCTTAATTATATTAAGTTATCACTTGTTTATTGAAAACTTACAATAGGTGATCCTGGTAGCCACTTCAGGGCCCCAGCGCTTATTGCAAGCCACCTCCTATTACATGTCAAGGTAAACTACCCTAGGCTCATAGATCTCTCCTAGACCTAATCAGGTATACACCTACGTAACCTCATATCCATTTTCACACAAAAGGACTAGATATGGTTACAGAGATACCACAAACAAAGTACAATATATCATGAGCCCAATGGTCAAACAAGAATGATAATCAAATAGAGTACACACACACCAAACATAATTGATAACATGAACATCTGACTCATACCCCAGCCTTTGTATTTCCCCTAGGTCATCTAGAACCCGACAACCCATAATGTAAAAGAGAATACGAAGAATACACATTCACATTAATTTGAACTGAAATAAAGATCATAATCCAATACGTATCATAATCATCATAAATGAGTTCAAGAAAAGGGTCTACTAGAGAATTCTCACAATAATCATGTTCCATTAATATCATAAGTAAATAGAAATACCTAAGAAATGCCATTGAATCCATCTTAACGTAAATACCTAATTTCGATAGAAAATAATCAAAATATTATTCTATGAATGGCAATAATTAAGTTGCAAGGTTAAAAGGTCTAAGTTCTTTATAATTGACATTCCTATGATCGATTGATTTAAACAAAATTATGAGAACAATTTACTAAAGATCATCAATAAAATTCTCTAATAATATTGTGCATATGATAATTAAGAAATTCATTAATAGAAGAAAATTTAACAATGTTTAATGAAATTCCATTCTCAATGTTTAAGTAAAACATAATAATAAAATTTTACTATTATTTAAATAAATCATATTATCAAAATCTATTAATAAAACTTTATTAATATTTAAATAAAACAATTAATAAAATTAACTAATATTAAAATAAAATTTAATAACAATTAACAAAAACGTATTAATAAATTTACACTAATATTAAAATGAAATTTATGAATTTTAAAAAAAATAACATAACAAAAATATTAAAAGGGAAATTGACTGTCATAATAAAATTTTAATAAAAATCTATTAACAAAACTAAAAGAAAATGCCTACCTTTTAAAAAGGCTCTGCACGGCATGTAAAGGGGGGTCCACTGCGGACGGTACTCAAAGTACCACCGGTAGGGTACTCCTTGTCGACGGTACCTTAGTACCGCCCAGCAGGGAAGTCTGCCACCTCGGGGACAGTGGGGGATGCGGTGGCCCCTGTAATACCCCAAAAATGGGCTATAAGTTCATTAATCTCTTACATCTTCAATTCGAACAAAATCGACATCAAAGTCCTAACCTAAGGCACATCTAAACATTATCGAATCCTAATTGATTATCTTAAACTTTTGCATCAGGGAATATTCCTAGCAATATTCTTAATTATCTTAATTATCTTTAATTTTATAATTATTTGGCAATAAATCACATTTATCCTAAAATTTGATTAATTAAATATTTTTCATATTTAATTAATTAGATTTAATATTTGCCACTTAATTATTTAATTAAATTTAATTCTATCTATTATTAATTGTATTATTTAATTTTGACAATAAATCCAATATCCTATGAATAATTGATTAAATCTTTATTTAATTAATTAAAGCGAGTTGTCATTATTTAATAATATAGTTTTTAATAAAAGTTTGATTAAATAATTGATTAACCCATAAATCAATTGTTTTATTTTTAAAAATCAGTTAAGTTGAGCATAAATCACTTTATTATTAAATTAATTCATAATTAAAACATGCACAATCATAAAAGAAGACAACTATCAATTATCAATTAAAGCTAAACTCTATTTTGAGTTAAAGCTTAGCTTTTGCATATTTTTGTGAGTTAATTGTCTTTATTATCAGATAACTCAAAAATCAAGCTGAGTTATTTGAGTGATTTATGGCTTTTTCTCATGCACCTCCAAAGCCCTGGATTTCTATAAAATCAAGGCTTCAACTCTTCATAATTCATCTCATATTTTTGCACAATCACGTTGGAGAATTCAAATTGAAGAATCAAAGCTCTTGCGAATTGACATCTTTGTGAGATCAATCTTATTTTTGCATTCATATTGCATATCATTGTTAGATTAGCATTGCATATCAATTTTCAATAGCATTCATAGCATATCAATTTCATATTAGCATAGATTCATATCAGTTTTTATCATTCTTATTGCATAGAAATACCAAAAAAAAATAGCTTAATTGCATTCAATTTCATATCCATCTTTTTCATTCAAATCCTTCATTTAGGTGTCGTCTAGGTCACTGATCTCGATAACAATCTGAGAACATTAATCTCGCACGTACTAGAAGGCAGTAAATCGCTTGGTTAGATTAGATTTCAATTTTGCACGATTTTGATTATAGCTAACCTCTAATGTTTTACTGAGTGTTGTGTCTACAAATTAGGTATAAAATTCACACACACATTTCTGGCGCCCACCGTGGGGCAACCCACCTTTGCATGCTGGTTTTGATTTTTTTTGGGAGCTAAAACCCTAAAGTTTCAAAGATTTAATTTTATCTCTCAAACGGTTTAGATTTTTGGTCTGAAATTGTTTTTTCAAGTTGGTGACATATCAGGGAAGCTACAATAAAATATTTAGAATTTTCTGAGATGTTTTGAATTTTTAATAATTTTTTCTTGAAATTATGGAAAAAATTAATATCTGATGTAAATCATCATATTTTTTAGAAATTTTTATATTTTCGGAAAGATCTTTAAATTCTACAGAGGGTCCATTCTTTGTATTTTAAATTTGGATATGATATAATAGCTCAAATAGTCAATTTACAAAAACTGGTCTGTCTTGATAAAAACAGGTCTCTAGGGCACAAATGAAGAGATTTTTCTAAAAATTTTGCATTTTTGGAAAGCTCTCTATTTTTTAGTATGGGTCTCTATTCTGAATTTCTATTTTTGTGGCCAAAATCATATCAAAAAAATTAGATCTTGTTGACTAGGTCAAATACAGTGCAAAAAAATTAAAATTTTGTGATGGGTATGCACTTATTTTTCATATGATTCAATGCATGATATGAGTTGTCATTTGAATTAATTTTTAATTATTATTTCTCCTAGCAATTGATTTTTAGATCTAACCCTAGGGTTTTCATAAGTTGAATATACCTTGCATATCTTGTTTGCTTGTTGGCTTGTTGGAGAGTTCGTAGCTTGCTTGCATAGTAAAGCTCAACAAAAATTGCTAAAAATCAAGTAAAATCTACTAAACGCGTTGCAAGGATCCTAGGTATTCTCCTTCATCTAATAACATTTTGATTTGGGACTTAAAATAAATCTCTCGTGTGTCTAGCTTGGGTGATTCTTTTCATGCTTTTGTTTTACACACTTGCATAATTGATACTAGGTTGTGACCCCTTAAGGATTCATTAAGTAGTCTTAGATACTTGTGATTGATCTTGATTGCTATCTTGGGTTATTGGACTCGCTAATCCACTAGCCCCTCATTTCCGCCCTGTGGTTGCAATCTCAGCGCCATAAAGGGGAGGGGTCAACAGGACAGAAGCATTAAGTGTTCCACTTGGCAACCCTTTTGTGCTTTTAGGAACTCACTTGTTTTTTAAGTTGGGGACTCATTTTCAACTTGTGTGAGGTGTTAAGTGTTCCACCTTGTGGACTCATCTCATATTTTCTTTAAGCATTAAGTGTTCCTCTTTCTGCTTTTTGGGTACTTTTGGTAGATTGGCTTTCGGGAATATATCTGTGCTCACATAGTAATTAGGCCCTATGAATACTATTTGTGATTCTTGAGAGATTGGATTCCTAGAGAAATCTTTCTTGATGATATAATCCTTGTAGGTAGGGAGGATACTTAGTGTGTTTCACATTCAACTTGGTTAGTGCGTCTTCTCTTATTGATCGACACATTCTCTCCCCGGAGAGGTTGATAGATCATGTGGGGTTGATATCATGAGCTTTGGTGAATCAAAATTGATTAGTGCATCTTCTCTTATTGATTGATACATTCTCTCCCCAGAGAGGTTGATAGATCATGTAGAGTTGATATCACAGACCTTGGTGGAACAAAACTTTGTCTTAGCGTGTCGAATTAATCTGCTTGCTTTGTTTGGGTTAAAAGTGAAAAGGTGTCAAAAACCTTGGATCTGGAGCCAAGTCCCCTTGTGGTATAAATCTATGAGTCACCTTTAGAGAGGGTTAACCATAGTGGAAAATCCCTTCACAGGGAAAACTGTGTTGATGAAACCTCAAGCGGTAATAGCCATTTTTTCCATGGTAGTGACAGCCGCTATATAAATGTCCTTGTGGAAGAAATCTCCATGGGTATGGTTCATTGTTGGGTTGTCAGATCTCCCTAGCATCTCTTGAAGATTAAGTTCTTAGACTGTGTCAAAACCCTGGTGCACCGGGATTGGAGTTCACCCCTTTGAATCATAAAAGTTGCAGAGTCAAACCATTACTAAAAACCCTAGAGAGGCCAATTTTCCATTCTTAGGTATATGTGTGTTATTGCAAAACTTTTCAGAACATACACAATTAGTACTCTCAGGGATTAGCACAATTTGGTCACTTGATTGTTCATGCGCAAGGTTTCTTTTGCCCGTGTTCATTATTTTTAGACATGCTTGGAATCACTTGCTTGCTGTTCTGCGTGCTTGTTTATCTACTTGGCTATTAAAAATGATCAAATCTGGTATAACCTTCAAAATCTGGACAATACAATTTGCAAACAATCCAAAACTGAAAACCTTAAGTTTTGCAAAAATTGGCATAAAATCTTTTCTGGAGTCAAAAGTCATTTCAGGAAGTCAAAAGTCATACGAGTTTTGTCAAGTGTCATTTCAGTATTGCCCATCTATTGTATTATTGAGAACCTAGTGTCGTACGAGTTTTCAAACCAGCAAATTCAAGAAAGTCAAAACCCTGTTAGCAACTGTCGTACGAGTTTTGTCAACTGTCATTTCATTTCTACCCAACTGTCGTACGAGTTTAGCAACTATCGTTTCATAGACTACCCAGTTTCGTACGAGTCTGCAGAGTGTCATTTGGAAAAATTTGAGAGAGTTGTCAGAAATTGTCCAATTGCAAGATATCCAATGTTTCCAGCCTAGTTCCAGAATCTGTCAAAAATATCATTATGTTAGGAACAGAGCAATAGCTATTGAGAATTCTACCATTTTCTGAGATTGATCTTTTGAATCTGATCTAGCCTTCTGTTTGATCAATTTGAGTCCTTTTTATCTCGTGTCAAAACCTTGTCATAACTATCAATCTTCAATCAATCAATCTTCAAAAATAGACTAAGTGTTGAGAACTCGTGTCCGCTATCTTTTGGGTGATCTATCCCATACATCTAGGGCACAGTTTCCTTCACCCACATCTCATCAAATCTTCAAAACAATCATAATCTTGACAAGGTTGCATCATCCAATTTTCTCAAATCAAATAGATCTTCAGTTGTCTTCGTCCTTTTTCTTCTGTTTCATTCAAAGTTAATGGTGGAGACCAGAGCTTCTTCACACAAGAAATCAGAAGAAACATCTCAGAATTTACTTTTGACCAATACCCCGGGTCCAACTCTTGAACAACTCATCAAGTCAGGTATCTACGAAGATGACGGTCTCGGTAACTTTCGATTGAAAACTGGTTACATACCTCCTCTATCAACTCACGAAGGTAATCAGCAAACTCCTCAATCTATTCCAGGGAGCCCAAAAACTCCTACCATGTCTCAAGTAGGGACAAACCATGGTTCTCTAGGAGGAGGATCCCAGGGACACCATTCTCAACATAATGCTGACCAAGAACCTACACCCTTTGAAATCCATTGATGTCAGAATGATGATGAATTCAAGAGAATGATGAGGCATTTCTTGAAAGTGGATAGAGAGGCATACTTTTTGCAATTAGCCCAGGAAGGAGCTAAACTTCCTCCTCACTTCAATGTCGAAGATATCATCATGCATGAGGAAGAAACTCCGATGACGGCCATAATGAACCAGCTGCATGCTATGCAGGTCAAAATGAATAAAATTGAGAAAGAGAAGGAACCCAAGGAATTCTCCATGGAGGCCCTTTTTCCTTTCCCTTTTGATAAAGACTTGTATATGCCTCCATTCCCAAAAAAGGGTGGAGATGCCAAAGTATGACAAATATGACAGACAATCTGATCCTCAAGATCATGTCAAAGAGTTCTGTATGCAATCCATCGAATTCATGTATGAACTGACTTATCTAATGCATCTTTTTCCTAGATCCTTGGGAGGAGCATCCATTCAGTGGTTTTCAAGATTACCTTCTATGATCAAAAATTTTGAGGAATTGATTAAATTATTTTATCAACAATATTCCTACAACATTCAACATCCGGTCACCATGATCGATATCTGTAACCTCAAGCAATATCCAGGGGAATCATTCCTAATTTTCCTCAAGAGGTGGAGAAAGAAGTTCTCTCTATATGCTAGACAAATTCTTGAAATGGAGAAACTTGAAATCTTTATCAATAACCTTGTTCCAAAGCTCAACTATCCATTACAAATGCAACATCATGTATCTTTTGATAAAATGGTGGATAATGCAATCAAGATTGAGAAAGTACTTGTCAAGAAAGGAGAAATCACACTTCAAAAGGACAAGTCTGAATCTGGATCTAGCTCAAAAGATAAAAATAAGAGCTGGAATAGAAACAAAGGTATCATCTCTGATGGTGTTGTTGACACTATCCGCACCCCATCAAAGGCACCGGCCTACAATCTCACCCTTGCCACCAAAGCCATTGAAGCTTCAAAGCAAAAATCTGTTGAACCATCTCCAAAGAAGCCATTCAAATGATGGGATAATAAATGAAAGTTTACTCCCCTGGGAGAATCTTTGGAATCTGCCCTAAGAACCCTGATAGCTGATAACATGATCTCTTTACCACCAATCTGAAACCCTGATCTGGATCCAAAACCATATTGGTGGAAAGATAATGAATTTTGTGCTTTCCATCAGACTAAAGGCCACAAAACTAATGGATGCTTCCACTTGAAGCATACTATTCAAGACTTGATAGATCAAGGGGACATCATGATCGATAATCTTACCAGCAATAATGATCACAAAGCATTTACAGAACTGTTTCCACAATATGGCAAGGGAGTTTCCACTTCTCAGTCTAACATGGGGGCAAAAGTCAACTATGCCTACCCTGGAAACAATGCTGTCATCAATATGGTTGAACCATGTCTCTCTGAAAGCTGCAATGTCATCATGATTGTATGAAGAGACAGAAATCATTCCTTAGCTAATGTGGTTACCAGATCACAAGCTCAGGCTCATCTGAAAGGACAAACACCAAGTTCATCTAATGTCCCTAAGATACCTTTCAATCTCACATCTACTTCTAAACAGAAAGCTGCCTTCAAATCTTCCAATCCAAAGGATACAAGACCTACATCTTACAGCATTGTCCAACAACTCCAGCATACCAATGCCAAAATCTCTATGTTTGAGTTACTTCAAATATCTCCAGCTCACAGAGATATCCTAGACAAAGCTTTACTCAGCTCTAATGTTCCTGATGATCTAGATCTAGACAGGTTCCAGACTATGGTTGGTCATCTAACGTCTCAGCAATATATCTCCTTTTCAGAAGAAGATGACAACTCTTTGAGTCACCCACATAATCAGCCCTTACACATAGAAGTCTTGATCCAGAACCGTCGAGTCAAACGTGTGTTGATAGATGGGGGCGCAGGCCTCAACATTTGTTCTTACAACTTAATCACATAGTTGGGATTCTCAGAGACAGCTATTGATCCTCGAAAGAAGATCACCATAAAAGCCTATGACGAACAAGAAAGAGCTTCTAAAGGCACCATTGTCTTACCTATCCGAGTGGGTCCGGTCATCAAAGATACCACATGTCAGGTGCTTGATCTACCATTGGCTTACAATATCCTTCTAGGGAGACCCTAGATCCATGAAATGCAAGCTATTCCTTCTGCGTACCATGAATGCTTGAAATTTCCCTATGAAGGGGTAGAAGTTACTATCCCAGCAGATCTGAGTATAACTTGCAATACATTGAAGGAAAGTGTCGATAAGCTTGTTCCCAATAACAGAGAATCTTCCATCAAGCAACAAAATGTGGCTTCCACATCCAAGATGGAAGACATTGCTAAAGAGATCAATCTCAAAGAAAATGGGATGGGAGAATACACTATAGAGCTAGTCTTGTCTCAGACATCTCTCCCAATCTCACCTAAGTCATATGGACAATCCTTGAAGCAGTCTAAATCAGAACCAAAGGAACCTATGGAAGCATACAAAAGAAATTTTGTGGTGGAGCAAGTATCCAAACAAGAATTTGAAGAGGATGAAGTTGTGCTTGCATGGCTATACAAAGAGGATTCTGAATCTAAAATTGTTCAACCTAGTGAATCTATAGCACCTACAATCCCTTCTAATTCATATGGTCCAGGGAACAAATTGATAGCCAAGATGGGATATTCCGGTCAAGGACCTCTAGGAATCAGAGGAAAGGGTCTTGTGACACCCATTTCACATATTGGTAGAGCCAACAAAGATACTGGTGGCTTAGGCTTTAAGAAGAAACCCTATCATCTCAAAGGTAGTTGTTCTCATGTCATAGAACAAATTGCACCAGGAGAACCCCTTCTCAAGAAAGAAGAGACAGAACCCTCAGATGATTCAGATAGTTCAGAACTCATCCCCTATGAAAAATTTCCTAAAGAGATCAAAGATCTTCTTGATGATAAAGATGATCCTATCAAAAGAATTAATGTAGTAGACACACAAGAACCTACTGTAGTGCAAGAGATGGTTGCACCACAAGAACCAGTCAATCTCAAAGGCAATCAAACTAATCAAGAAGAAGGGGGTAGTTATTCTGACACTGATTCCCATGAATATGAATTCAAGTCAGAGACTGAGGGTAATCCTTCTTGGGGTATTCATCCTGATTTCACACATTTTCTAAGATTTCCTAGAGATCCTGAATCAGAAGCTGAGTCAAATGACTATGAATGGGGTGCCATTCCAGAAGAAGAGGATCTTATCACAGTAAAATATATTGATGTAATTCACCAATATGTATCTCAACCCAACGTAGGTCTAGAGAGAAATAATGAACTTAACATGTCTGATCCACCTATGGCTGAAGAGGACTCCCGTGATGACATTGAGCCTATTCACAAGTTAAACATTTTGAGCTGTAATATCACCTTTGAACTTGAGCGTTGGGTTAGGACCACTAATGACATATCCACATCCGTGAACACCATATCCCAAGCCTTTCCCGCTTTGACTATCCAACGCCCTGATCTTATCGACCAAACTTCCACAAACCCAAGCCATGGTATTTACACCTTCCTGAATGACTATGCCCTTGCCTGCTACCTCAATGCAGTTGAGCCTATGAGTACTTCCATCAGTGAACCGAGCGTCAACATGACCGAGTCGGACATCAAATATCTTAGTCAGAAAAACAAGAGTAAAAAGAAAAAGAAAAAGAGTTCTAAGGGTGAAAACCACTTTGTGGCAGTCTCAGAACTGACAAAAGTAAAAATAAAAGATGTATCTGAAGGTGAAAACCTCTCTGAGGTGCCTAAGGATGAGATATTTGATGTCCTTCCGAGTCATTTACAAGATAGATCTCCAGTTTTGATTGAGCCAACTCAATCCATCAATTTGGGTACAATAGAGGAACCACAATTGGTACATGTAGCACAATCCTTATCAGAAAAAGAGAAACAAAAATTCACTACATTCTTATCAGAAAAAAAGATCAACTTTGCATGGAAATATTTAGATATGCTAGGATTGGATCCCAATCTCATTATGCACCATCTATCCATTGCTCCTGGGGTAAAACCAATCAAGCAAAAATTGAGAAAGATACATCCTCATATTGTACTCTTAGTCAAAGTAGAGCTAGAAAAACTCCTCAAAGCTGGATTCATCCATGTCATAGACTATGCTTAGTGGATCTCTAACATTGTACCTATTTCAAAACTAGATGGTTCAATCAGAGTGTGCACAGACTTTAGAGATGTGAACAGAGCATGCCCTAAGGATGATTTTCAACTGCCTAACATTGATATGATAGTGGACATGACGGCGGGCTATGAGATGTATTCCCTAATGGATGGCTTTTCTGGATACAACCAAATCAAAATTGCTTCAGAAGACCAAGAGAAAACTACTTTCACATGTGCGTGGGGAACCTTCTGTTGGAATGTTATGCCATTCGGACTCAAAAATGCTGGAGCTACATATCAAAGAGCAATGACATCTATTTTTCATGATATGATGCATAGAACAATGGAGGATTACGTGGATGATACCTTGGCAAAATCCATGATTAGAACTGAACATCTAACAGACTTGAGCATGATCCTCGACAGAATGGAAAAATTTAGTCTTTGACTAAATCCAAAAAAGTGTGCTTTTGGAGTCACTTCTGGCAAGCTCCTAGGATACATCATCTCCAAGAAAGGTATTGAGGTCGATCCAGCTAAGGTGAAAGCTATCATAGAGATGCAACCTCCCAAGAATATCAGTCAAATGCAAACTTTGCAAGGGAGAGTGCAATCTATCAGGAGATTCATATCACAGTTAGTTGACATATCACAACCTTTCACAAAGACATTACATAAAGGTGTGACCTTTGCATGGAATGAAGACTGTGCAAAGAATTTTGATCATATCAAGAATTATCTCTCGAATCCTCCTATCTTAATGCCTCCTATTCATGGGAAGCCATTAATATTATATGTCTCTACAATAGATACATCATTGGGGGCATTGCTAGCACAACATGATGAGAACAAGAAGGAAAGAGCCCTCTACTACATCAGCAGAACCTTAGTGACCTATGAGAAGAACTACTCAATGATAGAGAAGGCATGTCTAGCTGTGATCTTTGCATCGCAAAAATTGAGACACTACATGTTAGCTCATACTACTCATTTGGTAGCTAAAATTGATCCACTGAAATATCTCCTAAGCAAAGCTACCCTCACAGGTAGACTAGCTAAATGGGTCATGCTCTTGAGTGAATTTGAGATTGAATATGTTGAAAGAAAAGCTATCAAAGGACAGGTCATTGCTAATCAATTAGCTGAAGCACCACTGTTTGATAATACACCCATGCAAATGGAATTTCCTGATTCCTCTATCATGCACCTCTCTTCTAGAGAATGGTAGTTATTCTTTGATGGCTCCTACACACATAATGGATCTGGAGTAGGCATAATGTTCATCACTCCTCAAGGATACTCGATACCAAAAGCATTCAGATTAAAGTTTCCTTGCACAAACAATATTGTAGAATATGAGGCACTTCTCAATGGTATGAAAATGGCAATACAATGGAGAGTTACTGAGATACACATCCATGGAGACTCACAATTGGTTATCCACCAAGTCAATGATGTGTACCAAACCAAAGATGAAAAACTCATTCCTTACAAGAGAATGGTAGATGATTTAAAGAAATACTTCATCTCTATCACATTTGAGCAAATACCTAGAACGGAGAATAAGGTTGCCGATGCAATGGAGACACTATCTACTCTCTTACAGCAGCCCAAACATGAGCTACGCTATGATTTCCTGGTGGAAGCCCTATCCTATCCTGCATATGACTCCCCTGAAACCTGCATGACCTACACTGTTGTAGGTTATGACTCATCTCGCTACAAAAATCTATTCTCCTATCTCCACGACCAACTCATCCCTAATTATTTTAACCATTTTGAGAAATGAAACCTTATCCACTCTGCATCCTGATATGTCATCATTGGTAATGACCTGTACAAATGAAGTCTAGATGGTACACTGCTTAGATGTTTAGAATGGGAAGAGTCTCAATGTGCATTAGAGGAAGTCCACGGGGGTATATGTGGGTCACACTCAAACGGTTTAACGTTAGCTCAAAAACTTATTAGGGCTGGGTACTATTGGCCTGAAATGGAGAAAGAGGCTATTAAATTTGCTAAAAACTATCAAGAGTGTCAAGTACATGGCAACTTGATTCATGCTCCAGGGAGAGATCTAATTCCCTTTACTACACAATGGCCTTTTCAACAATGGGCATTTGATCTCATAGGTGCTATCCATCCGCACTCTTCCAATGGACATACCCATATAATCACAGCTACAGATTATTTTACAAAATGGGTAGAAGCAGTTCCTCTAACACAAGCAACGGGGAAATAGATCTCTATGTTCATCCTGAACTACATCATTTGCAGATATGGAATCCCTCATTCCATAGTCACAGACAATGGGGGACAATTCAAAAACAAGGACCTAGATGACTTATGTGCCAAATTCAAGATTACTCAACATTGGTCATCTATCTACTATCCTCAAGGGAATGGACAAGATGAAGCTTCAAACAAAAATCTCTTGAAAATCTTGCACAGAATAGTGAATAAAATGGGAAGAGACTGGCATCTCATGATCAATCTAGCTCTTTGGGCATACAGAACTAGTATCAAATGTGTGTGTGAAAATTGTACCTGATCTGTAGACACAACACTTCAGTAAAACATTAGAGGTTAGTGATAATGAAATCGTACAAAATTGAAAGCTAAACTAACCAAGTGATTTGCTGCCTTCTAGTACGTACGAGATTGATGTTCTCAGATTGTTTATCAAGATCAGTGACCTAGATGACACGTAAATGAAGGATTTGAATGCAATTGATCTAGATATGAATTGAATGCAATTAAGCCATTGTTTTGGATTTTCTATGCAATAAGAATGAAAAATGATATGAATCTGTGCTAATATAGAAATTGATATGCTAAAATGATCTAACAATGATATGAAAAAGAATCTAAATGAATGTAAAAAAAAAACAAATTGATCTCACAATAGCCTTGATTCGCAATAAGCTTTGATTCTCCAAATTCCAATTCTTCAAAATAGTTGTGCAATTCATAGATGACTTTGGCAAAGTAAGCTTGCAAAATTAGGAGATTACTCAACATTGGTCATCTATCTACTATCCTCAAGGGAATGGACAAGCTAAAGCTTCAAACAAAAATCTCTTGAAAATCTTGCATAGAACAGTGAATAAAACGGGAAGAGACTGGCATCTCATGATCAATCCAGCTCTCTGGGCATACATAACTAGTATCAGAATGCCTATGGGGGCTACACCTTTTACTTTAGTTTATGGGTCTAAAGCGGTACTGCCTATTGAGGTTGAAATCCCATCACTCAGAATCAGAATGCATAGACTTGTCACTAATGAAGACTACAGAGTGTCTAGGTTACAAGAACTTGAATTACTAGATGAGTGCAGACAAGCAGCGTATGATCATCTCAGAGTGTATCAGAAAAGAATGTCTAGAGGCTACAACAAGAAAGTCAGACACAGAGAATTTCAAGTTGGTGATCTAGTGTTGAGAGAAAATCCTAAAAATCAATCACATCGAGAACGCAAGGGGAAGTTTGAACCCAATTAGCTGGGTTCCTTTGTTATCACTGCTACTTTTGGCTTTGGTGCCTATCAACTCTCAACAACTGAAGGAGAACAGCTCTGAGAACCAATCAACGTTCTCCATCTGAAGAAATTCTACGCCTAAGGCATTCAGTGCTTGGTAAATGTCCTGAAAAAATCTTTAAAATTGGAAAAAGTCCTAAAAAAATGAACATCTTGGTGAAAACCTAGCAATAGGTGCCTTGATGATTCACAAAAAAAAATCAAAAAATATCAAAAGTACAAAAAAAAATTGAAAAATGAAAAATACAAAAAAAATGAGAAAAAGAAAAAGTGCCTTGGTGAAAACCTGGAAACAGGTGCCTTGGTAGCAAAAATAGAATCTCTGCCAAGATGGTGAAAACCCGGCAAACGGGTGCCACCTGTTCAAAACACTCAATTTATCAGCACAATCTTGGTCTTTCCCAGCTTTCAGTCTTGCTTTAGTTTGTACATATCTCCCGGTTTGTTTCAACATTTCTAGTTTTCAATAAGTCGATTTGTACACCAATCAGCTTGAGCGTCTATATCCTATCAATGTTCAAACTTGGGGGCAATCAATGTCATATCCTATGGCCTCCAATGTATCTTAGATGTGTCATATCCAGTCACAGTCCTTCAAAGCTTCAAGTTGAGTCAGTCAGTCAGTCTCGTCTCCAGAAAGGATTTTGCATCTACAACAATCAAACATCAAAACAAACTAAAAATAATATGTGCTTCATGCTTTTATCTCCTTGTATGCTTACTGATTCACATTGAGATTTTTGCATATTATGTCCCTTCGAGCTCCTTAATGATGTCCTTTACAGGATTTAGAGAGTGATGACTAGGGCCATAATCTTTTCTTGGTTTTCTGCTTGTATGTGAAATCTAATAACTTTGGAAATTCTGGATTGAAATGGTGTCTGACTGTAAGAGCCTCTATCTCGAATTGGATGGCCATGCGTACCTCGACCATTGATACCTGAAAAATTCAAAGAACGTTTGATCTAACTATTATCTTTTTGAAGTGAATTCTTTCTCCTACTGTGAAACGCGATCTTGCCTAAGGAGGTGAACAATAAAGGGTCACTACGGGTAATTCACACTGGATTTAGAATGATCTTTTGATTGTTTGATGTGTATGTTAAATGCAAGGCGTATTCAGGTCATCATGACATTCATGTTTTGATGCTTATACAAATTTCTATATCAAAATGGACATGATATTCAGGTCATCTTGGCGTTTGTGCCTTGGTGCTTATATCTAATCTGACATTCTGAAAACAAAATCAATATTCATATGTCCATGGTTTCCTAGCCAGTGGGTGTTGTATTGATTATTGCACATACAAATCGATATTCATATGTCTATGGTTTCATAGCTAGTGGGCATTGTATTGATTTATCCAGTTACCTAAAAGTTCAATGATGATAACAAATCGACATATGATCAGTGACTAGGTCCTAGGTCTTAGGTTGCATTTCATTTGGCATGTCTCTTTGCATTTTGCATGTTTGCATGATCTCACAATGGCTAAACGACCTTCAATGCTTAAACAATTCTCCACTCGCATCTTCAAATCTAACAAGAGTTGAATCTCACACGAAGGTTCCTCCAATGAAACAGCAACTAGAATCCTTTTTTGGGATCAAAATTCAAATTTGAGATCATTCATATTATTAACTGCTTGCATAATCAACCTTCCATCTTCACAAAAATCTAGAATTCAACTTAACTGATTAGCTTTCATCAAACTATCAAAATTTCAACTTGGTCAACTATTGTCAAATCATGGTCAAACCTAGTCGAATTCGGTCTCCAAGACCTCCAAACAATGCAGAATGCATTCTCGAACGTGTATAACCACTTCTCAAATCAATTAACATGCTTCTAAACTATAACGCTGACTTTTCTTGTCAGATTTCAATTTTAATCCCGAAGGGGGCATGGTATTGCACATCATTCAAAGTCTGTAAATCAAATTCTATCGATCAAATCTATCAATATCTTTCATCAGTGATCAAGACAACAATCACGTCTAGTCGCTGATTCATCAAAAGTCCTCATCGCTCGGGGCAAATCTATCATCACTTGGGGCATATCAAATTCATCGATCCATATCAATCTGGTATTCTCTTAATCTTGTAATCTGTATCAGTTTTGCAACCATCAGATCATAGTGTTCTTTCCTTGGTTCTTTGGCAACTGAAAGATTCACATGTGATACCTACTAGTTCTGCTAAGACAATCGAGTCTAGAACAGGTCACTCACTTCTTTGCAATCCTAAGGTTTGGAATCAGGCGTTTTGACACTTTTTCACAATCATAGGTTCATTTGCTGTTATAGTGAACATTATCTTTGGTCACTCAGGACCTATTATCTCCATATCAAATCAATATCAATTAGCTTCTGTCTCAATTTCAAACATCAGTTTCATATCTCTATCAAACACAGACTATCTTTGAACCACTGTGCTTCGCACAGTAATTCAAAGAGGGGCAAAAAGTAATACCCCAAAAATGGGCTATAAGTTCATTAATCTCTTACATCTTCAATTCGAACAAAATCGACATCAAAGTCCTAACCTAAGGCACATCTAAACATTATCGAATCCTAATTGATTATCTTAAAATTCCGCATCAGGGAATATTCCTAGCAATATTCTTAATTATCTTAATTATCTTTAATTTTATAATTATTTGGCAATAAATCACATTTATCCTAAAATTTGATTAATTAAATATTTTGCATATTTAATTAATTAGATTTAATATTTGCCACTTAATTGTTTAATTAAATTTAATTCTATCTATTATTAATTGTATTATTTAATTTTGACAATAAATCCAATATCCTATGAATAATTGATTAAATCTTTATTTAATTAATTAAAGCGAGTTGTCATTATTTAATAATATAGTTTTTAATAAAAATTTGATTAAATAATTGATTAACCCATAAATCAATTGTTTTATTTTTAAAAATCAGTTAAGTTGAGCATAAATCACTTTATTATTAAATTAATTCATAATGAAAACATGCACAATCATAAAAGAAGACAACTATCAATTATCAATTAAAGCTAAACTCTATTTTGAGCTAAAGCTTAGCTTTTGCATGTTTTTGTGAGCTAATTGTCTTTATTATCAAATAACTCAAAAATCAAGCTGAGTTATTTGAGTGATTTATGGCTTTTTCTCATGCACCTCCAAAGCCCTGGATTTCTATAAAATCAAGGCTTCAGCTCTTCATAATTCATCTCATATTTTTGCACAATCACGTTGGAGAATTCAAATTGAAGAATCAAAGCTCTTGCGAATCGACATCTTTGTGAGATCAATCTTATTTTTGCATTCATATTGCATATCATTGTTAGATTAGCATTGCATATCAATTTTCAATAGCATTCATAGCATATCAATTTCATATTAGCATAGATTCATATCAGTTTTTATCATTCTTATTGCATAGAAATACCAAAAAAAAATAGCTTAATTGCATTCAATTTCATATCCATCTTTTGCATTCAAATCCTTCGTTTAGGTGTCGTCTAGGTCACTGATCTCGATAACAATCTGAGAACATTAATCTCGCACGTACTAGAAGGCAGTAAATCGCTTGGTTAGATTAGATTTCAATTTTGCACGATTTTGATTATAGCTAAACCTCTAATGTTTTACTGAGTGTTGTGTCTACATATCAAGTACAAAATTCACACACACAGCCCCCACTTCCCTTCATTCAAATTTTTTTATAAACAAAACAATTTCAATATAAAAAAAACTTTTCAATATAAAAAAAACTTTTCAATATAATATATATATATATTTTTTTAATCTCCCAATAACTTTCAATGCAAAGGCAAGTATAAAATATATAATAATTTTTTAAAAGAAAAGCAATCTTGTATAATGAAACAAAAGACAAAGTATATATATTTTATACACAAAAGACAATTTTCGAAAATGGAAATTTACAGTCTCAAGATTCTATTTCCAGAAATGGAAATATGAGTAAATCACAAGTTTTTTTTATAGCATATTTTATTCTTTTCTTCTAATCAGTCTTTTTTCTTAACATTATTGAATAAACACTCAACCAATTAAAAACAACGAAAGCTAATTTTGTCCTTTATCGGTATTTTTTTTTTACTGTAAATTTTAATAGAGAATGAGATTTTTTTTCCAGAATGAGGAATTTTCACCCAAATTGGGTTTTTGCTAACAACCCATTTATTTAATTCATTCAAACTATAGAACTAACTATATAGAGATTGATTTTTTATTTTCAAAGAGTTCGAGGATGAATTTTTAATCCAAAATCGGGCAGCATAACCCTACTGTGCCAAGTTCACATAAAAATATTAAATAACAATCCTATGAGCTTTCTAAACCCCAAATTGAAAGCATATACAGAAAATAGACCTATATCTACAAACTGAAACAAACATAGAAAAATTGTAGAAAGAACTACTGATGAATTCACAAAAAAACTCCACAAATCCCTACCTCAATTCCAATGCTAAATATTGAATAAGAAGGCTTGTAGAATGTTGAAACCCTCAGATCTAACAATGGAAAAGGTCCACTTGCAGATCTGAGTCACAGTGCATACAATCCCAAATCCAAGTGCAAGCAACCTTCAACCAGAACTCAAGCACACACACCAAAAGCTCAAGAACACAAGAAAGCACAAAAACTCTAAAAGCTCTCTCTCCAAAAATGCTCCAACAACTTGATTCCATCCAAAATGAATGCAAAATCCCCCTATTAGGGATTCAACTCCACTAAACATGCAAAACCCTAGATGACTCACACAAAGAACTCCTAATCAAACTCTCCCACTTTTGTTGAGATAAATTACTATTTAATAATTTAAAAATAAATATAATTGTGCACAACTCAACATAATCTCCTAAAGACTAGTTGACACTATTTTTAAACAAATCACTTTCAAGTCAATAAAGCACATGTTAATAATAAAATCTATTATTAAATAAATTAAATACTTAATGCATCATGAATTCATGTCATTAATTATTTAATCATTTAATAATACTCACAAACATAATAAAATCCAATTCTCAATAAAATACTCAATTAAATCCAAATAATCAATTATTTGATTTTAATTAAATTTCATCATAATAAACTTAGGACATAATCAATATTAATTTCCAATACTAAAATAATTAACTTTAATTTAATTCCCTCAATTAAATTCTAGAAGCATAATTAAACATTAAATTCAACTATGCACCTAACATTTGATAATCTCATAAAATAATCTATAAAAACATAATTCAACTATAATCAATAAATTAATAATCACCCACATAATCATAAATCAACTGAATCATGCACAGTAAAAATCAAGCACAATAAATCAAGCAAACACAAGAGAAGGGATCCACGAACTTATGCCAACCGGATGAATTCAGGTAGGGTAGTAAGACTGACACTTGTCCAATCCTAGGACAATTAGGCTTAGGTTTAGGGTTTGGGTCTATGTATTATCTCCCCTCTTTACCATTGAGATGAATGTTTGTGGGCACGCTCACTCCTGCCAATTCAGGGAAGATGATGCCCTATACCTATGAACCTGTCACCACAAGATGAAGCATGTACATACAATAATATATAACAGACAATGATAGGGTATGGTCAGTCGTGTGGATCTCAACTATGCGAGTAACTACATCTCCATCTTATACCAAACAAACATGTCAAATAGATGCAAACACAAGATAACCATACACATGCCAGTATGAGATCAGTACCATAAATCGATATAAAATATAAACATAACATCAAATGATATCAACATCTAATCTATGCAATAACCTGATACACATTCCATGAACATAAATCCTTAATCATCACTTATTAACATAATAATCAATCACATCAAAAGTGACCTAAAAGAATTCGATCAAACACTGAAACATAAAGAATCCTAAAAGTGAACTATGGGCGGGGTACTACATCCACCCCCCTTAGAATTAGGCTTACTCTTGGAAGCCTAAAACAAGTAGGGATGTAAGTTCCATAGACTTCGTTGCTCTGAAAATAAAACTAAAACAAAAGATCACTGAGTAGGCCCCATTGGACCTTTTCCTGCCTTAGGGTTCAAACACTGAGGATCATTCCCTATTGCAAAGGCTCCATGAGATCTACCAGCATCTCCCACTATAGGCTCAGAAGCTACTGGCCTCTATCCTGAAAACTGTGTCAAACATTTAGGACAATTGACCGCAATGTGGCCATTTTGCCTGCAAGAAAAACAACCATCTTTACCACCAAAACCCTGGGGTTGCTGATCCACCTGATTACGCAAACTACACTACCAGTTGTGATAGTTCCCTGACTAAGAACCACCACTACTACCATGGAAAAATTTCTTATCCTGTTGATCTTGATTACCTTTCGAAAAGGTAGAAGGATTCTGAAAATTTCCATTCCTCTGGGACCGATTCCCCCTGGAACCACTAGGCTGGGCACCTCTCTAACTACCATGACCTAAAGCAAGGTTTGTCTCTGTAAGGGTGGCCTTAATGACTACCTCTTGAAGGGTCTTAGGCTCAAATAGTAGGACCTCTCCAATGATGTGTGCATTTAGTCCCCTCACAAAGTGTTGTACCAAGAGAGCCATATCCTATCCGAAGCCATTATATTGTTTGAGCTCAAAAAACTGATGCTCATACTCTCCTACCGATAGGGTCAACTGTCTCAAACTATGAAACTCATCTACTCTCTGACGCCTCCACTGATCTGATAAGAAGTACTCTTAGAAGTGTTTAAGAAACAACTCCCATGTAACAGTGTCCATCTGAAACCCTAACTTCTGCTCCTCAATCCTCCACCGTATAGCAACAAAATCTATAAGTTACATAACCACATACCTAGCTTTAGTATTACTACTAAAGGGATGCATGGAAAAAATCCGCTCTAAGGCTATCAACCATGTCTCTGCCTCTAAACCAGTGCCTTTCCCATCAAAGGGAATGGGTCACCCTCTCATCAGATCCCTCATGTGGTTAGCTACCACCACTATAGGCTCAACTATGAAGTCCCTCCTGGGAGGACTCCTAGACCTCTCTCTAGCCCACTCTACTCTAACCTGCTCAGGACCAAGATGATTAAGAATCACCTATAAGAGTTGTCTCATATCAAGATCATCTTGAAGGTCCTCTCTCTGCTCACCCCTAGACTGCTGCTGATGACTCTCCTAACTGACACTTGTAGAAGGGCTAGGTTGTCTACCCCTTTCATGGTTACTAGCATGACCTCTACCTCAACCTCTAGCGGATCTAGTCACAACCATAATTCCTGCAACATCAGAGATCCAACAATAACTCTCAACAAACTCATGCCAACTGAATGAATTTCGATAGGGTAGTAAGACTAACACTTGTCCAATCCTAGGACAATTAGGCTTAGGTTTAGGGTTTGGGTCTATGTATTATCTCCCCTCTTTACCATTGAGATGAATGTTTGTGGGCATGCTCACTCTTGCCAATTCAAGGAAGATGGTGCCCTGTACCTATGAACCTATCACCATAAGATGAAGCATGTACATACAATAATATATAACAAATAATGATAGGGTACGGTTGGTCATGTGGATCTCAACTATGCGAGTAACTACACCTCTGTCCTCTACCAAACAAACATGTCAAACAGATGCAAACACAAGATAACCATACACATGTCAGTATGGGATCAGTAGCATAAATCGATATAAAACATGAACATAACATCAAATGATATCAACATCTAATCTATGCAATAACCTGATACACATTCCATGAACATAAATCCTTAATCATCATTTATTAACATAATAATCGATCACATCAAAAGTGACCTAAAAGAATTCGGTCAAACATTGAAACATAAAGAATCCTAAAAGCGAACTACAGGCAGGGTACTACAGGTTGTGTGAATGACTCCTTCCTTATCTACACTTTGACTTTCTTCTTTTGGATGAAGAGGACTCTATATTTGTCCAAGTTTTCCAAAGAATTTCTATTTACCGTGAACTCATATTCATGAATGGAAATATTATTTGGGGTGAAGAGAAAACTAGGGTTTTGAATGGAAGTATTATTGGGTCATGACACATATGAGGTAAAAAACCAAGACCTAGATTCAACATCATGTGCTTGTTGAGAAAAATTTGCATTAGATACATTAGATCTGGGGGATTGAGGAGATTGAATAGGTGTGCCCTCACATATATCAAACATTAGTTGTAGCCTATGATTAGGGATCCTACACCTTTGACCTCCCTGCCAAGAAGAAATTTTCTATTTGTAGTTCCTTACACTTGGATTCATCCATTGATCATGTTAAAAACCATGCCAATCTCTGAAATTGTCTACAACATTCTAATGAAAACATATATTTTCATGCCTAACCTATCTTAAAAACCTCCTTGGTTTCCATTGATCATGCCAAAAACCCTACCAATATTTTTAATTATCTACAATATTCTGGCGAAAACAAAAATTTTCCCACCCAACCTATCTTTCAAATCTCCCTAGTCACATGTGCTCTATTTCCTTGAGTTTTCATTCAAATCAAGTCTTTTCCTACCTCAACTCAAGAAAAATTCAAACTTGAAGAAGTAGTTCCTCACAATCCATGAATGATCAAATCTTTTGGACAACAAAATAATCTCCTAGGACAAATCTTAAGAGCTGCTACCCACAAAATTTCTCCAATCTAATCAATCCCAACAAGCACTCCAAACTTCCAAAGTATTAGGTTTTTGGTGGAGAGAAATAATACAATAGAAATGGATAAGCATCAAATTAATTCTAATTTCATGTTATAAAACTCACTTTTTACTATTCACCCAATTGAAATAAATAAAATCATAAACTTAAATCAATAATCAAATTCTCCAAATAAACCCAATCAAACCAATTAGGCAATTATGTTCATTTTAAATAAAAATAAGGCATATTAGAACATATAAATAGTAAATTACCATAATTAACATCAAAACACATTTCCATTAGTTTGGGTTCAGTGTACTCATGAGATGGTTAAATCCACATTTCAATATACGACAAATCATATTCAGTATGAAAATATTCACCCAAACATTTTTTCTATTCTTGATCATAATATTGTTAGTGACTATCCTGAGCCCAACACCTCCCAAAAGGTCTTAGTGGATATGGATTTTGATTTTGGAAAAAAAACAATGAGCCTTGAAGAAATGAATAAGGAGGTGGATAGCTCCTTCACTAGGGTGGAAAATTAAAAAGGGAAGAAATTGAACACCTCCTTGGGTGTCTCCTCCAAGAACAAATTTAATGTAGATTATGGTGTTACAAAGAGTTTGGGAAGAAAATTGACTAAATGAAATAAGGAGAAGGATTGTATTTAGGATATCACCAATGGGTACAAAGAACTATCCCAAAGATTTGTTGGAACCAAACACCAGGTAAGGAATGAAAATCATGTCTTGGAATGTTAGGGGGCTAAATAACTCTCAAAAACAATATATTTTGGATAATTTTTCTAGGGGCCACAAACCAAACATTTTGTTAGTGTAGGAAACTAAGATGCCCAAGGAAAGAGTGGAGGGGATTAATCTATTTTAAAGTTGTGGTGTTCAAGGTAATAGTTTAGATGGTGCTTCTAGTGGCATTGTTACTTTTTGGAATCTCAACCACATTCAAGGAAATCCTATTTGGGAAGATGAAAAACATGTGGCTACTAGATTCAAGCATATCAAAGATAACTTTTGTTGGATTCTATCCATCATTTATGCTCCTAATAACAAGGTACTGAGAAGAAAATTCTAGAATACCCTTGCTTCCTTTAGACTAAAATTTAAAAATGATAATTGGATCATTGTGGGCGATTTAAATACTCCATTACAAGACATGGAGAAGTTTGGTGGATCTCAAATTCAATTGGATATAAAAATGGACTTTATAAACTTTATAAATGACCAAGTATTGCATAATGTGGATCTAAAGGGAGATACTTTTACTTGGACTAACATGAGAATCAGGAGTGATCTAATTCAGGTTAGATTAGATTGTGTCTTGGTTTATAATGATTGGCTAGTTAACTATGTTCCTTGACTTCTTTATCTAGAATTGGGTCAAATATTTACCCAATCAATTTTGTGGAAAATTCTACTTATGTTGAAAGGAACTTCCCCTTTATATTTAAAATAATATTTCTCTCTCATCCACAACTTCATCATGTTATCTCTATTGAGCCTTCTAAGGTTGTCATTAGTACCAAAGGTATGTAAAGATATTGGTCAGTTACTTACAATGAGCTAATCGGTAACATAAAGCAGAACAGACTAGTCGGTAAAGCCTATACATTGAGTAGTAGATAGTTTACCGAGCACCAATAGACACTGACATCGACATACAATAAACACCGAGCATCGCAGTATACACCAATCAGTTTACACAGTGTTTACCGAGGATCACAGGAAATGGCATAGTATTCAGGAATGGCACATTCTTCTATGCAAATGGTTACAACAGTTTGTAAAATGTTTTACCAAGATTGAGGAACATTTAATGTAATGATATTCATTAAATACAATGTATATCTTTTGTAACAAATGATCTAGGTTATTATTGTACACCGTAGATCTTAGGGTTATGATTATAATGTGTAACCTAATTGTGTTAAAGAGGCAAAATAGAACACTATATATTTATGTGTTCGCATCATTTTTGAAGAGAGCTGATATATGAATCATAGAGCACTTGAAGCATTTTGCCTATCTTCAAGTCTATCAATTAACAGAGTAGAACCGAGCACAGTAGAATTCAGTTTGAGCAGATGCTACTGAGTAGTTTAGAGAAGATATTCATCACAAGTAAGGTGATATTTTATCAGAGCTTATAGATCTGTAACAGACAATTGAGTGTCAAATAGTAGATAGATACCTACTGCTTTCTGACAATTGTAATAGAGTTTTTTGGATAAAATCTCTTAACAGAGTAGACTTAACAGTCTTATGTAAATCTCTTTACCGAGTGCACACTTCATTAGTGTTTCTAAAATCCTATAACTAGGTAGATCTAGCTGATCTAACATGTCAATCCTAATAGGGTGAGATCACCAAAAGTGATCAAAAACTTGTATCCCTAACAAGCAAAACTTTTCTATCTACAGTAGTGAAGAATTTGTGGGTGTCATCCCCACAGCAGTTTTTACCTTCTAACAAGGGTTTTTGTGTTACTAAAATACTTGTATCATGTGATTGTGTTATGGATTTCATGTTGTTTACTTACTTATGTTAAGTGGATAAATGATTCATGCAATTAGATTCAAGTTATATTGGTCGATTATCACTGTTTATAGTTTTAAA
Organism: Chamaecyparis obtusa; assembly: GCA_027943335.1. Lineage (NCBI taxonomy): Eukaryota > Viridiplantae > Streptophyta > Pinopsida > Cupressales > Cupressaceae > Chamaecyparis > Chamaecyparis obtusa. The sequence goes on along the minus strand of BSBK01003862.1, from coordinate 1,856,454 downwards.
TCTGTAAGGTTTTTGAAGTAAAGTTTTGAAGGCACTGATTCACCCCTCCCCTCTCAGTACCTATCTCTCCTAATTCCAACAATTGGTATCAGAGCATAGTTCTCTTATTGAATAGTTTAACCACTGAAGGGTAAAGGTCTAAGTCATGGAGAGATACAAGCTTGACAAGACTATTGAGAATCAAAAGATACAAATGCAAATGTTTGTGGAATAGTATAAGCAAGCCAAGGAAGGACTGAAGAAATTACTAGATGAAAGGAAGAACCTAGCTAGACTATAGAATGAGATCGGTTATCATGAAGAACCTATTGATGACATATTTGAGCATTTTGGATCTAGTTTTGGAAGCATCTCTGATGGATCCGAAAGCATAATCACTGATCTATCTAAAAAGAATCAATACTTAACTGATCAAGTGAAAGCACTACAAATCGGTCAGGAATCTTAGATGGTGAGAATGATAGAAACAATGAACAAAGAAAATCAAGCCAAGAAAGAAAGAAATCTAGCAATCGATGACCAAAGATAGATGAGTGAACAACTTCAAACTAAAGAAAGTGAGATACAAAGACTCACTGACCGACATTTCCAAGTAACTAATCAAGTGATGACTGTGAATCAAGAGGTAAACTAAGTGAATGTAGAATTGTCAAGAAAACTAGAAGATGTTGCAAGACTCAGAGAAGAAAATGAGAAGTTGAGAAATGAAGTGAAAAATCAACAGCAACAAAATGAAATGAAGAAACTTGCTGAGGATAGTTCCAAGAAGATTGATGACTTTTTAACTAATCAAAGAAGATTTGGGAGCAAAGCTGGTATAGGATACACCAGTGAAAGAGAAACATCACAACAAGCTGAACAAGTCAACATCAGTCAAAATCATAAACCTAAAGTGTTGGTATGTTATCATTGTGGCAAACCGGGACATACATCTAATGTGTGCAGAAGCAAAGCACAAGGTAAACCTCCTGTCACTCCTAAGTTTAATGGATATTGTTATTACTGTGGTAAGTTTGGACATCCTGCTTATGAGTGTAGAGCTAAGCAAAATGATCTTGCTAATAATACTACCATGGAGAAAATATGCTATACTTGTAACAAGCCTGGACACACTACACGAGACTACAAGGCAAAAATGAAGCAAGTCTGGACACCTAAGGAGAAACCATAATGAAGACCATATCAACCGAAGAGACAAGGTAACTCTTATGTTTGGGATTATAATACATGGAATAACTATGTTGTATGTGGTAGATATGGACACATTGCAGCAAACTATTATAGAAAGAGTCAGATTGGACAATCAAGAAACTAGACAAACTCTAGGATGACTTGTATGCACTGCCATAAGGTTGATCATTTAAGCAAGAACTGCAAAGACCGAGCACCAGATGAAAACCATATATTTGAAAGTGGATATACTATCACTAATATCATGAAGTTAAGGAACACTATGTGGAAGAAGGCATCTAATGAGAATGTTGAGCCAAGCAATGTTGTCGGTGAAACCTTGTCCACTAGATTGGGTGACATCGGTACCTCCACTTAAAGTGAAATAAGTATGTATGGGACTGACATTTCAAAAGACCACATTTTACATTCAGTTCCTTATGCATAATTTTCTTATACCAAACTAGCATGAATAAAGATGCACTATGGTTTAGTTGTCATGAGCTAACTATGTTATACAGTCGGTAAAAGAGAGACTGAGAGTTGGTTACCCATCGATAATCACTATCTAAGGTTAACCAAGCGTATGTATCAACCGATGAAGAGAACCTATGTTAACCAAGTGGATGAAAGTTTTAGTAGTCACCAAGCTGACAGTTGTGTCGTACCAAAAGTTAGATGGAGCATTTATTACATAAAAGTTTGAGTGGGAACATTGAAAGTCTATAAATACATGAGAACAGAGTTCATTTCTACAATGCGATTTCGAAGAGCGAAGAATTCAAAAAGTAGAGTTTGAGCTAAAAGATTTTTTGAAGGATTCAAGGCTACGCTAGATCAAACTAACATCACTCTTCATGATATCGAGTAAGTTTATTTGTGATCAAACACTTCCTTTTTGTTGCTTGCTAAAACCCTAGAATCAATTTATGGCATCGACATCATCTACAAGCAAAACTCAAAGTGTTGAAGAGGAAGTTAACCTAATCTTTAGAGCAAATTTTGTCAAACCAAAGTTTAAGCCACATCCTAAGGTCACAACATAGACAGATACAATGGGCACATTTTCGAGCATACCAGAAAGGGTTTTACTGATAGAAGACGTAAGGTCTTATATTCACTACAAAATCAGAGAAGTTGGGGACTTTGAAACTATTGCAGGATATCAACCACTTTGTGGCCCTGATGGAAAAATGAAATTAGACTACAAGAAGATTGAGGAATCAATTTTATCATATTTTATGCACTTTCTGCAATCATTCAAATCGGATTGGATTAGAATCATTTTGAGCAGATATCATGATGACAAGTTTTGGCTAGATAAACTGATTGAGGTCACTAAGAAAATAATCAGTAGGGTTACTAGGCTCCCTACAACTGACAAAGCTAAAGCTTTTCAAAGTTCTTCATGATCGGATGTTGAGAAATACACTGGAGTACAATGGGACAGTCGAGCATTGAATATTTCAACAATTAAGGACCCAGCAGTAAAATTTGCAGCACATGTGATCGGGTATAAGCTATTTCAGTCAAGCAGACTCAACAGCGTACCTTGCAATGCAGTAGACATGGCACACAAAATTGTAGTGAAAGGTCACCAAGTTGATCTTGTCAAGGTATTGTTACATCAACTCCAAGAGAATATGAAGACCATAAGGAAAAAGAAATCTAACACATGTAAGTATGGATCTCTACTTGCATGCATATTCTTCTATTTACAAAAGTATGTGCCTAGCACCGATAAAGTAAATTGGATACCAGATGTACCGATAACAAAATAGATTGGTGAAATGATGAACAAGTTAGGAGATAAGTTGAATGTAGAATTTAATGCTTACTTCACTGAATTTCAATCTAAAATGCAAAAGAGAAGCGGAATTCCAAGGGAATTAGTTCAGATTTTTGAAGATGACATATGTTTTGTGATCAACACCAATTATACCATGATAAAAGAAGTTGAGCCTAGGATAAAATGGTTGGCACTGATGGGATATGAAATAGACCATGATTTCACACTGAAATCTATTAATACACTACTTGCAGTACCGAAGGATCCCATAGCCACTAGGTTCGGAGTATATGAAGAAGGTAAATCTAGAATATCTACAAATATCGAGATCGATAAAATAACCAGAAAGGTAAAGAAAATGAAGAAAGATCTCACTAATAAATATGGAGATAATTCTAAAACATCTGAAGGGATACTGATTGAACAGGCAACCGAAGGTCAGCTACAGCTAGCCAACAAACCATATGATAGTGAGGAGACCGAGTCCGACAAAGAAGTAGATCCTACACATGTTCTTCCACTTGAAATTCCTACAAAGATACAGTCACCTATACATGAAGGTATGAAGACATGTTCATCAACTGCAGCACCACCTACTGAGAAGGAAGAAGCAGTAAAAGTAACAAAAAGATGAGTAGCTACACCAACAAAGAAATACATTAAGATAAAGAACAAGATAGTAGCTGAGGCACCAAAGAAAAAGAGGAAATACATAAGAAATAAGGAAGATCTAGAGGATACAGAGATAGAGGATGATATAAATCAATTCAACGTGATTAGTCACAAGACCAAAACAATAGATGAAGTCATTAAGGACATAATTGAACATGGAGACCTCGTTGATCCCTTGCTAGATAGATTTGACAAAATGTCAAAAGAAGATCAAACTAAGATCGGAGAGGTTGTCATCCAAATGATGATAAAGTTTAAGAAATTTCCAATGGAGTTTGCATGTGAATTACTGAAGAAATTGGATGATATAATTACTAAGAAATTGGTTGTTGCATTAGACACCGAGAAGAGAAAGAGAGAACGCTCTCTAGTTTAGGCAGCCACATACTTAAGCTTTGGACAAGTTAGTGAATACTTGACCAAGTACCAAGCAAACTTTATGATCAAGAATAGAGCCTCAATGATCATGGATGACAATGTAGTAGATATGGATGTCACTATTGATTCTATATGGACATCAATTCTAAAAGCCAAATAAAAAGCTGAGCAATAAGCATTCTTGAACCTATCTAAGAAGAGACAAAATTCTAAGGGCAAAGGTATTTACATTGATGAAGTACCAGCAAAGAAATCAAAGAGTATTGGTATATTAGTTACCGAGGCAATTGATATAACTGAGGACAAGGAAGAAATAAAAGTTTCACAGGATGCACCGGATAAAGTTGAAATCCAACAGGAGAAGAAAACCAATGACGATGTACTCATTGTAGACATCACACATGGTGATCTTGATGACCAAGATGATGAAGATGTGAATATTGCACCAAACAAAGATGAAGCACAAGACACTTCCAGTCTATTTACATCACTATCAGGTGAACTTCCTGTACTTGTTGAAGCAGCAGAAACTCTTTCCCAAGTACAACCCGACGGCTCAAATTCTAAGAAAACCAAAGATACCATAGGGGATCAACACACAGAGAAACCTGTAGAGACAAATGAGCCTACACATACAGAGGCACCTTCCACCAAACCAAAGGAAATAGATGAAGAAAATGACACACAAGAACCACAGGAAACCAAGGTGATTCCACCGAACACCACATCTGAGACTCCTACTACAACAACCGAGACCATCACTACTGAGGAGTAGAAGAAGGAAGAACAAGTGCAAATAGGGAAGGACACTCTAAAGACTGGAGATAGATCCATTGCTATCATTGAGAATAAATCACCCCTAGCACAAAAGAAGAAGAAGAAAGGAAAAGGGCCGGTCACCCTAGATAAAGTGATTATTTTACCTAAGTGTGACCTGAGGACCCTAAACCCTGAGGAATTGAGTAAATATGGGGAGTTATGGTCAAGAAAGGCAATGTAAGAGAAGCTAAAGAAAGAGCACAAATTAAAGGAAGTAATAAATGGTGTGCAGGATATCCTCCAACAGGTAGTACCTAAGATACATATTGATGAGGATATGCCTATTATAGATCAACTTGCTACACTTGTCGAGAATATCAATGCCCTGGACACCGATGCAGATAAAAGAATTGAAGAAAGGGTAGAATCCAAAATACAGCACAAATTAGCAGAGAAAATCAGCCAAGAAGTGGCATTAATTAAGGTCAAATTATCTGAGGTTATTGCTAAAATAAAATCCATCACCTAGATAATTTGTCAATACTTATTGAAGCTATGTACTCTAGACACCTTCACTGTTGAAGTTAGTGAAAAGATCAAAGGTTTAGAAGCCGAAATATAGTTGAGTACCAATGTAGCTATCACCGAGCCACATGCTTTCCTAAACCATATTCACCAAGTTTAGGAACTTTGACAGTTGATAACAGATTTGAAGAACCAAGAAGTGCACCTCATAGATTAGGTTACTGAGTTGCAAACTGAACTCATTCCGTACCTGAAATTTTTTGAAGCACATATTGTCAAAGCTGAGCTATTATTTGCAACACCAAAAATTTTGGTGTTAGAAAACATCTTGACATGCATGCAAAAGTCAATTTTGAGCACATTTCTCTCACCAACTTGAAAGGGGAATGGGAAAACCTCTTGGAGTCACTAAAGAAAACCCATCAGTCAATTTTTGACAAGTTGTGAGTATACTACCTCAATTTTGTATTTGGCATTACTATCAAAAAGGGGGAAATATGTATCAGATGCTACTATGCCAAATATTATGTACATGGATGCTATGTATACTATATTACTAGGAGCATGCACCAAGGGGGAGTACTTAGTACTTAGAAAAATTTTGACGTGCATATGTATATGGCAAAGATATAAGGAGATATAAGTCACATAAAGATTTTTGTCTTTATACATTCGAAGTTTTGATACTAATGCCAAAGGGGGAGATTGTTATCTCTATTGAGCCTTCTAAGGTTTCATTAGTACCAAAGGTATGTAAAGATATCGGTCGGTTACTTACAATGAGCTAATTGGTAACATAAAGCAAAATAGACTAGTCGGTAAAGCCTATACACCGAGCAGCAATAGTTTATCGAGCACCAACAGACACCGACATCGACAGATAGTAATCACTAAGCATCGTAGTATACACCAATTAGTTTACACAGTGTTTACCGAGGATCATAGGAAATGACATAGTATTCAGGAATGGCACATTCTTCTATGCAAATGGTTACAACGGTTTGTAAAACATTTTACCAAGATCAAGGAACATTTAATGTAATGATATTCATTAAATACAATGTATATCTTTTGTAATATATGATCTAGGTTATTATTGTACATCATAGATCTTAGGGTTATGATTATAATGTGTAACATAATTGTGTTAAAGTGACAAAATAGAACACTATATATTTATGTGTTTGCATCATTTTTAAAGAGAGCTGATATATGAATCACGAAGCACTTGAAGCATTTTGCCTATCTTCAAGTCTATCAGTTAATAGAGCATAACCGAGCATAGTAGAATTTAGTTTGAGTAGAATTAGTAGATGCTACCAAGCAGTTCAAAGCAGATATTCATCACAAGTAAGGTGATATTTTATCAGAGATTATAGATCTGTAACAGACAATTGAGTGTCAAATAGTAGATAAATACCTATTGCTTTCTGACAATTGTAATAGCATTTTTTGGATAAAATCTCTTAACAGAGTAGACTTAACAGTCTTATGTAAATCTCTTTATCGAGTGCACACTTCATTAGTGTTGCTAAAATCCTATAAATAGGTAGATCTATCTGATCTAACATGTCACTCCTAACAGGGTGAGATCACCAGAAGTGATCAAAAACTTGTAGCCCTAACAGGCAAAACTTTTCTATCTGCAGTAGTGAAGAATTTGTGGGTGTCATCCCCACTGTAGTTTTTACCTTCTAACAAGGGTTTCTGCATTACCAAGATACTTGTGTCATGTGATTGTGTTATGGATTTCATGTTGTTTACTTACTTATGTTAAGTGGATAAATGATTCATGCAATTAGATTCAAGTTATATTGGTCGGTTATCACAGTTTATAGTTTTAAATCTGTAAGGTTTTTGAAGTAAAGTTTTGAAGGCACTGATTCACCCCTCCCCTCTTAGTACCTATCTCTCCTAATTCCAACACATAATTATATTAAATAATGGTGGAATATAGGTGTTAGCAGTATGATAATGTTTTGGGCTGCTTATAAATTAAGAGAGATTAAGGGCAATATATGAAAATGGAATAAATAAACCTTTGGGAATATTTTCTCTTCAAAATCCACAATCCAGTTAGAGTTAAAATAAATTCAGGTCAAGGTAAATAAAGAAGGATATATAGATGATTACCTTCCCAGAGATAATGAAATTCTTACCAAGCATCATGACATCATCTCCAAAGAAGAAAAAATCTAGAAACAGTGATCTAAATCCTTATAGTTATGTTTTATAGATAAGAACACCAAATTCTTTCATTTGATCACCCTTAAGCGTAGGGCCTTGAATAGAATATCTCATGTAATGAAGAATGTAGTCAAGATAGACACAAATGATGCCATTATAAGAGAAGAAATCCATTCTTTTTTTTGATCTCCTATCTACTGATGCTAGCTTGGATATTTCTGCCCATCAAAATATTACTAAGGCCATTCCTAAAATTTTGAATGAGGACCCAAAAAATTGTTGACTGTCATTCCTTCATTGAAATAATTTAGGAAAGTCATGTTCTCCTTCGAGGGTAATAAAGCACCTGGCTCAAATAGATTTCCTATGTTCTTTTTTCAAAATTTCTAGAATATTGTGGTAGAAGATGTTGGGAGTACAGTGAAGGAATTCTTTGGATCAAGAAATATCTTGAACGAACTTAATTCTACTTTCATTTTTCTCATCTCTAAATTTCCCAAAGTTGATGTGTTTGATGCATTTCACTTAATATGTCTTTGCAACTCCTTTTACAAAATCATTTCAAAAGTCCTCAATAAAATGGTTATGGCTTGGGAAGACGGATCCTTGGTTCTATTTTTATTATGCATGAGAACATCCATTCTTTAGAGGTTTCTAAAAGACAAGGTGTCTTGCTAAAATTGGACCTTTCTAATGCTTATGATAGGGTGGACTATAGGCTCTTAATAAAAGTTTTGAAGGCTTTTGGTTTTAAGGAAAGACATCTCAAACTAATATGGTAGATAATATCCACCACCAGTATGGGTATTATTCTAAATGGTTCTCCTTTTCACTTCTTTAAGATTTCAAAGGGACTGAGACAAGGTGATCAGAAATAATTCAACATCTCATTAAATGAGATTTTTATCAATATTTAATTATAATGAACTTTCAAGTTTAGGTTGTCCGTTCAACTTCTAATGGGAATGCAAATGTAATGACCTTTCAACTTCAAATGAAGATTTATAAAGAGGCTAAAGCCAAATTCAAGAGCAAAAAGAAATGGAGACATATCTTCTTTGCTGAGATTGCTATCAGATCTTATGGAGTTCATGGGTATACATCTCATCCATGGGATTGCCCAACTAGTTTATGGGCACACATCTCATTCACGAGATAGCCCAACTCTTATAGAGTTTGAGGGCACACATCTCATTCATAGGATAGCCCAACTTCTATGAACTTGACATACAACTCATCTACGAGTTTGTCCAAGCAGATCGATTAACGAGCATCCATCTCACATACGAGATTGTCCAAAAATTGTACCAGATTCTTAGAATTATGAATGAAGAAATTTTTTTAAATTGTTTATTGTGTATTTACAATACCAATGTTTCTTCTTTTGGTATTTTCCTCTGAATTGACAAAATAATTCAGATCAATGGTTTCAGAGCCAGGTTCGATCGCTTTAAATGTGTCTACAATCAGATTTAGCCCAAAATGAAGGTGTGCTAATCTTCTCCCTCAAACAAATTAGCATCGGGTCTCATCAATACAAGGCTCATAATCATTATGTACAATGACAAATAAGCCTTCACAAGTGATTACTTAATGGTAGATCTATTGGTTCTTCTCAATAGTTTCCTTTGATGATAGTTCATCTTTCATGCGGGGAAATAATTGTTTGAATTTTTCACTGTATGGTGAAAGTCAAAGCAACAAAGCCATAACAAGTCAATTTTAGTTCTTGACAGAGGTTGAAACACCAAGGGCCACAGATATGGTCTTTCGCTATGTGGGAGTTATGTTGAATTTACAAAAATTTGGAGACTTGATAATGGTGCAAGATAATACCCTTCTCTTCTTTAAGCTAATCAAGCTATAGACCAAATGGAAGAACATGATGAGATACAACAAATGAAAAGCACCGTGGACTTCTTTAAGAATGTTTCATTATTTCATAATGAGGATTATTTTAAAAGTTTTCCAATATTTAGTGCAGTGCAGTCCTTAGATTGATCTACATTCTTCTTATGTTGCTCGAGCTTATGCAAATTTCTTCGAGATTGGGGAAATCATGTAGCATATAAATATGGAGGGATTATCACCAAAGCCTAGAGTATTGTAAAGAGATGCCATCTCCATTGTTTTGTATTTAAAGCAGTCATTCCATGGATATATTGTGTTGGTTCAGCTGAGAAACTTTATGCTAATTGCACACAATTTTGGCTCCAGGGGGCTCTACATGGTGTGTAACTTTCTCTTTTGTTTTGGGCGGTGATTGGCCTGCTGAGTATGGTGGTTGGGCTTTATGGGTTTTAGAAGAATGCCCTCTTGGAAGTGAAGAATCAATGGAAAAGAAGATTCTACCTCTCATATCATTTCTGGTGGAGGAAATTCTAAGCCGTGCGCCAAACAAGGCCCGTATCACATTGTTTTGTATGGACACCAATGTATCTGAAAGTTCACTTTTGTGTCTGATAGTCTTGTATAAGAGCTCTACAATTTCTTGTTCCTCTATAGATTATTCTGGTTATGCACCTATGAATCCTCATTTCAAGTGGGTTCTCTGTATTTTGACATGGCGAATTCAAGCCTAAACAGAATTATGCCTCCGAAAGAAGCATTGAAAACTTTTTTTTGGTATCCATGGGAGCCGATTTGGAGGAGAATTTCATGAGGTCATTAGGGTACATGTGTACTAAATTCATCTGTCTCAACCTGGAGTAGCAGAGGTTCAACCCATTAACCTATTTGTGTTTCACAAGTGGGTTTTGTGGTGCAGTTAGAGGTTATGCTCCTCTTCTTGCAATGAAAAAAATTCACACACTCATTTGCAATTTCAGCTACCCAATACAGAGGAGCGCTCTAAAAAAAAAAATTCATGAAAGAATTATGACTTTGGAAAATCGTTGCTTCATTTGGAAGATGGTAGGGCAATGGGGCCCATTGCCTTCTAAGGAAGGAGGAATGATCAAAAATGATTCAACATCTCATTAAATGAGATTTTTATCACTATTTAATTATAATGAACTTTCAAGTTTAGGTTGTCCGTTCAACTTCTAATGGGAATGCAAATGTAATGACCTTTCAACTTCAAATGAAGATTTATAAAGAGGCTGAAGCCAAATTCAAGAGTAGAAAGAAATGGAGACCTATCTTGTTTGCTGAGATTGCTATCAGATCTTATGGAGTTCATGGGCATACATCTCATCCATGGGATTTCCCAACTAGTTTATGGGCACACATCTCATTCATGAGATAGCCCAACTCTTATAGAGTTCAAGGGCACACATCTCATTCACGAGATAGCCCAACTTCTATGAACTCGACATACAACTCATCTATGAGTTTTTCCAAGTAGATCGATTAACGAGCATCCATCTCACTTACGAGATTGTCCAAAAATTGTACTAGATTCTTAGAATTATGAATGAAGAAATTTTTTAAAATTATTTATTGTGTATTTACAATACCAATGTTTCTTCTTTCGGTATTGTCCTCTAAATTGACAAAATAATTCAGATCACAAGGTGACCCCATTTCACCTATTCTCTTTACTATCATCCCTAAAATTTTGGGTAGGTTTGTGGATAAGATGGTTCTTAAAGGGAACTTAAAGGGCCTTAACCTTCTTTATAAATTTGGTGTGTTCCTATCAAAAATTTGTTGATGGTACTATTATGATGGATAGTTCGACTATTGGGGAAGAGATAACTCTTAAGAAGGTATTAGTGCTATATGAAGAAACCTATGGGAAGAAAGTAAATAGGGAAAAGAGATCTCTTTTATTTTTCAATACTCTAGAAGCTAGATAAAGGAAACTTGTGAATATATTGGGTTATGTTATAGGAACTTTTCCCTCAATTTATTTGAGCCTCCCTTTATGTGCTAAACCCAAGATTATTTCTAGCTCTCGTTAGTTGACAGGTTCAATAGAAATTGAATGGGTGGAAAGGTGTCATTCTCATCTAGGCTAGGAAAATTTAGCTCCTAACGTCTTTTCTTAAAGATCTACCAGTCTATACTCTAAGCTTGTTCAAAATCCCTGTCAATTTTACTACCATCATTAAGAAGATCTAGAAATTATTTATGTGGTCACAAGTTGAGGAAAGAAAGATGATCCTATTGATTAGGTGGGAAGTATTTTACAAACTGAAGAAAAGTGGTGGTGTTGGTATAAGGAATATCAAAACCTTCAATAAGACCCTATTGGAAAATTAGGTTTAGAGAGATTCTTATGATTAAAGGGAATGGAATTCTATTTGGTGCAACAAATACTTATACAATTTAAGCTCTTTTAAGGATTTATAGATTCCAAAAACCTCCTACAAATTCCTACTCTTTATATTATTATCATAAAAGCCAAGGACATTGCTGTGAAGGGAGCTTATTGGAAAATTGGTGCTAGAAAACATATTAGGTTTTGGGAAGATAGTTGGCTTGGCCATGAGCCATTATCCAACAACTCAACTTTCAAGAAATTTATGGATGAATGTAAATTAGATTTAAATAGGCTATTAGAGATAAATGAAAGGATGGTCAGTGGGTCAACTTGACCCAAATAAGTTTGGATCTTCTACATTTTCATCTATGTGGATTAACTGAGCATGGAGGATAAATTGATTTGGGAAGCATCTCCTACATGGGTTTTTTTAGTGTCTTCAGTGGTGTTGCTATTATCAAAGTCCAATTATCATCCTCTTTTGTGGGCTAAAATGTGGGTGAAAAATATTATTCCTAAAGTCAACATTTTTTCTTGGAGTCTTCTATGGAATAAACTTTTAACAATAGATAACTTGTATAAAAGGGGCTTCTCTTTACCCAATAGATGTTATCTATGTTTGGTTGAGGTTGAGTTCAATTCTCATCTCTTCCTCTATTGTTATTTTTTTCATGATGTTTGGAGTTAGGTTTTACAGCTTTGGAATCTTAGTTGGGTCTTTCCTAAATCCATACTAGATTTTTATTCTTAGTGGAAAGGGACCTTTTCTAATCATATCTTAAAGTTACTTTGGTCTTACATATTCTTGCATCTAGCATGGGGGATTTGGAAAGAATATAATAACATAGTCTTTAGAGAGACAACCCTATCAACAGATATTATTTTTGGAAAAAAATTTAGGGCTATTAGAGAGAACCTCAATAGTCTTAATGCCAATCCTATGTCCAAGGAGAAGAAGACATGTAAAGACTATGATTAAAGGGTGGTCATGGTTTGGAAAATCAAAAGTGACATCACTAATTCTTTAAAACCTATTAAGAAACCCAAAGAAGATATTTTTTGGAATCCTCCTCCTATGGGATGGGTGAAAGTGAATTTTGATGGGGTGACCAAGGGTAATCCTAGGTCGACTAGGTGTGGGGGAGTGGTTAGGGATGAGAACAAAGTGTTTATTTTAGCGGTGGCACCAACCACCTTTCTTCAGCCATAAGAGACTATTGGGTGCTAAATTTGGCTCGCTAACTCAAATATTTTTAAGAGTTTGGATTGAAGGTGAATCTAACAATATAATTCAGTGCTTGAAAGAGTAAAATAAGCCTTCTTGGACTATAAATTGTTGGATCAATTTATCAAAGGAAATCATTAGGTATTTTGATAAATGTGTTATCTCTCATCCCTACTAGGAAACCAATATGGTGGGAAATTTATTTTCTAACAAAGGGGTCAAGGAAAAGTAAAGAATTAGGTGGCATAAGGGTGATATGTTGGATGATGATGTCAACACCTTTCTGAGGTATGACATAATTCATGAAAGTGGATTTAATAATCTCATGATTACAATGGTAACTCTCATTTAGCATGTCATTATATGTAAGAAAGTATTTTGTGCTAACATATTTTATGCAAGATTTTGGTATTAATTTCCACATGCTTTATGGGTGTTTTAGTTTCTCATTTGGTACTCTACTCTACATTTTTCCTCTCTTCCCTTAAGCACTAGATGTATCAAGAAGGGGGGTGAAAGGTGCTGAGTCGAGTCAATTGATTGTGAGGGTTTAAGGAGAAATTCTACTATTTGGAGGTTGTTGTTTAGGGATGGGTTTACCCCCTATTTAAAGAAGCTTCATGGGTGGAATCTAAAAGTCATAGAGATTTTTTCTAAAGGATGGAAACAAGGGAAAATATCTCTTTTTGGGAGAGAAATGTGCTTATCAATGATAATATCATTATTGAGATTACATGATTGTCTATGGAGGGCGTCAAATTCTATAGAGATAGGAAGTACTTTGACCTTGTAGTCAAAATCATTTCCAAAAACTGAGGAAAGGGAGGAACTTGTTAGGGTTTCATAGATTATCTATGAACTAACAGAGATTAAGTTATTTTGGAGAGATTTTTTGAATATTATTATGGATTACATCACCTTGGACATATAGTTTACTAGGGATTTTATCCACCACTTCATCCTCCTTAACATTGTCAGGCATCGGGTGAGGGTTTCCTTTTAATTCTATCTATTGTCCTCTCTGAATTACATAATTAAGGACCAGAGAAAAAATCATGCTAAGATCCCTATACTCCATGAGGGGATCCTTCTATTAATATATGATCATTTTAAAGAAATTCCCTTTCTATCCAACTTGTCCCCTATTATAATTTCAGAGGAGGAAGATCTTGGAAATAGCTTCTATGAGGAGGAAGAATGGAACCTAGAGATAGGGGAAGAGGAGTATGTTCCTTCCAAGAAGTCAAAAAAGAACACAAAAGATAGAAATATTCCTTCCATGACTAGAAAAGATAAATTGAAGGGTAGAGATAAGTCTATGTCCCCTTCCCCTAGCTCTAGTAAAAGAATTATTAAATGGAAGAAAAGTGTAGCTCCCCATTCAATGAATAAATGGAAAGCTTTGGCAATGGATGAACCTCCTTGTGGGTCTAGGAAAGAAGTCACTTCAACTTCCCCTACTTCAAAACACTCTTATATGTCTTACCCTATGTTGCCCCACTTTTTACCCCATACCCTTGCTGTCAAAGTGGAAGATTTTGATGTCACAGTCAAGTCTGGTCATGGTTGAGTCTAGGTCTAAGTCTTTCATAGGTAGGTTATTCTTTTTGGGTTCCCTTTCTCTTTCCCTCTCATCTTTAAACCGGGTGGGTGGTTTCAAAGTCTTGTCATGATGGGTAGGTGATAGACCCCAACCTGACAAGGATAATGTGCTCTTATTGGTGATTTTTCTCAGGCAGAATGGAAATTGGAGGTCATGATTTCTGGACACTCATAAGGAATTAAAAAGAGGCTCTTCATTTGGATGATGCAGTAACAGAGCTGATGCAAAAAGTTATCCCTGAAAAGTTTCAAGTCACATTGGTTCTAACTCTTAATCAAAAGACAGTGATGAATGGATTACCAAGTTATATTGAAATAAAGAACAATGCTTAATGGTCAGCACCGAAAACACCATTAAAATAGAGTATATTGGTAATTTGATTTGTATCATCATGAGAAGGGAAGAATGAATCAAAAATAATGACGGTGCACTTAAAAAGTCTCATTTTAGGCTCAAGTCTTAGCTCTTTTTCGAGCTTGAATGTATATTATCTAATGCATCTTTTACAACAAATCAAAGTCAATACTTTTCATGATTCAGATGCATCGATCAATTCTCTGAAGTTTGACAACTTCATTAATTTAAACAGATTGTAGTTCAAAGTCAAAACAATGAAGATAATGCAAGGCAGAAAATGGCACAGTGACTACTCCATGCGGATTTTACACCCTCTGCATACATTTTCTGCCAAGAACATCCCTCTGCCAATAGTGTAGTCCACGTGTGCCAAAGATAAAGTGGTCGCATTATCGCATGGATTAAAATATTTCTATGCGATCATGTAACAATGTAAGTCATCGAAGATGCTTGGCGGTAAAGTGGGATCCTTCCACATGTCCAGTTGGGACCGAAGATGCTTGTAGAGTTGCCCAATCATAAAGCGGTCGCATGATCGCATGGATTAAAATATTGCTATGCGATCATGCAACAAGGTGAAATGAGTAACCCCCGAGCTTGGCATAAAAAGAAATGTTATTATTTAAGTGTTTTAAAGAGCACGTGCTTTAAGTTAGAAAGATACTCGTGCACTTAAAAGTGACGGGTGGAAATATGTTTAAGCGCTTCTCTTCAAAGTGGTCGCATGATCGCAAGAATTAAACAAGTATCATGCAATCATGTGACAATGCAGAATGGAAGCCGAGAGTGATTTGGACAGAGTAAAGTATCATAAAAACATTCCAAGATAAGTCACGAGCATGCTTTCATCTTTTGAGATTTGTCAACACATAAATTGATTAGCAAGGCCAGATGAAGGGACAAAGCCATGCTAGTTCCTCCTATTGTATTTTCGTAAGTCCTTGGTTTTAGACTTTTCAAATTCTAGAATTTGAAACATTTTGTATTCCCATGGATGCCATACGATTGTAAACTCTATATATACTGCTGAGAAAATTAATAGAAAGGTCAGCAAAATTGTTGGTGTAAGAGACTTGATGTTGCAGAGTCAATTGAAGAGTGTTTTATGTCAATGATTTTCTGTACCATTTAGTTAGAATTTTTTGCTTCTATGTTTCTTTCTTTAAATCTGAATTATAGAAGAAAAGGGAAGATGTTTCATTCTTTTGTCATGAGGATGTGAATAAACCACAGTAGGATGTGCTTTGGGGTGTTCGAAGAAGGATTCATTAGAAGTCTTTAATCATTTCATTTATATTTCTGCTAGAAATTGTTGTAGATTGGTTAAACACTGAGTGTATGGATTCATAGTATGTGTGAGTTCTGCAACTTGGTTCATAGATACAAAAGCTTTTCTTGCCTAAATTAAGTTCTAGTTTGACTTAATTTGGTTTGCCTCTTCTACTCTTAGGTTAAGAGCATACCCCGCATTATTTTTAGGAACAAAACATAATTCCTTGAATACCATTCACATAGGGAGCTGTACCTACCAATTCAGAGAAAAGCTGGTAATCAGAAAATGGCTTTTCAACTGTTGTAACCAGATATTGTTCATCATTTGGGCATTAAGAGTTATTTCCACAAGAAATAAGAAAGGACAAATCTGTTTACTAACAGATTTTTGGGGACTCTGCTGGGGACACAAACAATCATTTGATCAGTAAGCTACATCATCCTGGAGTGAATAAGATTCCTCAGGAGTACCAGAGAATAGGGTGGACGAGATTCTACATTTGATACATTAGCAGAGCTTGGTTTTCCCATCCTAGAAGTTCCTAGAAAGAAAGGAGAAAGGAAAAGTCAGAGTAGGCCTTCTTCTCCTATTAGAAATCAAAGCACTTCACAAAACACTTGTCAAGTGTTAACACTTCACAGTACCACTACTCCCCCAGTTGTTAATTTTCCACCATACTATGCTAGGACTGTTATGGCTGCTCCATGGGCTACTGCAGTAGGACCATTAGCACTAGCAGCTTATCATCCACTCCCTACTGGATTAAGAAAAAATTTCCCTAAGTTTTTAGGAGATAGGAAAGTCACCACTGATGAACATATTAAAGCCTTCTTTGCTGCTACTCATATTTTAGGGGTGGCACATGAGGACGTTGATGTGAGATTATTTGTTGAGACTTTAACAGAGAGTGCAACGGATTGGTTTTATCATCTAGATGATGGTTCTATCACCAATTGGAATGCGATGAGAACAGCATTTGAGGATCATTTTAAGATAGTAGAAGATGAGCATCTTTTATTGACACAATTGACATCCATCAAAAAACAACCTCAAATGAGCATGAGGGATTTTGTAGCTACCTTTAATAAGATTGTTAGTAGAATCCCTATTGCAGATAGACCTACTGCTGGCAATCTCAAAACATTTTTCATAAGTGCAATGCCTCCAGATATCAATTATGATTTGAGAAAGGCACGTCCCACAGATTTAGCAGATGCACAAAAGAAGGCCATTGAATGTGAAGATGACTTAATCTCGACAGGAAAATGGAAAAGAGAATTACAAAATAAAGGAAGTTCTAGTAGTACTACATCATCTGATGAAATGATTCAAAAATTGTCCAATGAATTGGTCACTGTGAAAAGGCAACTACCAGGATTCAATAGTTCTAATCAGCGTATTTTTTAGAATATGCCTGGAAGAAACATGGACAATAGATTTTCGCAACTTACAAGCCCTCAACCTAGGTTGCAGATTGAAGCCACACCAAAAAAAGGAAACATGTGTGTGTTTCATTTGACTATAGATCACACTAATGAGAACTGTCCGGGAATTGCCCATATGATGCAGTTATTAACCACCAATGAACTGAATATAGCAGCTCCTGTTGAAGAAGAGGATACATACTCAATTGGCGACTCTAGAAATTTATTTGTGGAGTATGAATCTAATTCTGAATCTAAAGGTAAATGTTTTGCTACTATTGATGGAAATTCATATATGGTGCTCACTCGGAATCAGAAATTAAAAAATTAGTTTTCTAGCTAGCCTCATAAAAGTGATCCTAGTCCTATGATAAATAGTGCTGATACTGATCAGAAGGCGTCAAGCTCTCAGCCAGGTAAAGATAAATTATCTTTTGATGCTATTGATTCTGTGAAGAATCTAAAATTTAGATTTCTTTTCTGGATTATTTAAAATTGCATCCTTTAGAATTTAAAAGATTAGTAGAATGGTGTAAAAGAAATGTTTCAGAATTAAATAATAGTGCTACTGTGGTAGAAGGGGATGAGACATTGACAGCTAATTTGTTTAAAGAAGAAGAATCTACTGTGTTAACAACGTCGCCTAGACAAAAACCTCCTCCCTTCTATGTTTCACTCTATGTTAATGGATGCAAATTAAGTAATTGTATAATAGATTCAGGCGCATCAAATAATGTCATGCCTTATTCTGTAGCCAAAGCTTTGAATCTTAATCTCACTAAGGTGTATGGGAAATTTTATTCGATGGATGCCAAACAAGTTCCTTTAATTGGTCAAATCAATGATGCACAAGTGGCTTTGGCGTCTCATCCTGAAAAGAAACTATTGATGACTATCCTACTAGCTGACATTCCAGCAATTTATGGGCTTCTCTTAAGTAGAGGTTTTTGTAGAGACCTAGGAGGGGAAATAAAGCTAGATTGGTCTCATGTTGTCATACCAATTGGGAATAAGAAAATCAGATTGGAGCCTAAGGAAAAGGCGAAGTATACAGTCCTGAATCAAATGATCCTAAGGCTCAAATACTTTATCAAGAACTAGAATTTGGTAATTACATGTTGTTTACTGAAGAATCTCTGAATGAGAATAAGGATGAAGATGCTAATGAAAAGAAATCAGGTGAAGAAAAGGACTTATCAGACTTGTGGATTCTTGAATTTGATGGAAGTTGTTCTTCGTCAGGATCCGGTACAGGTATTGTATTGATTCCTCCTCAAGGAGAACCTGAACCTATGGCATTCAAATTAGAGTTTGGGAATACTAATAATACCACTGAATATGAAGCCTTGCTACTGGGAATAGCAGTAGCAAAAGAAAAGGGAGTTAAAGTGCTGAAAGCTCGAGGTGATGTAAAGCTCATAGTGAGATAGGTTAGAGGACAATATTCAGCAAAGAATCACAGGTTGAAAAATTATAGAAATAAGGTTTGGGATCAAATAGAAGGTCTGGATGCCTTTTCCATAGAAGCAATACCAAGAGAAATGAATACCAAAGCTGATTCTTTGGCAGTCTCTGCATCTTTATTGTTGCCTCACCTAGAATTCAAAGACAAGAAGTATCAAATTGAAGTTGTCTATCGAGCTTCTGTCCCAGATAATATAGATTCATGGTAGGTTTTTGAAGATGACAAGAGCTTACAAATGTTTTTAGAAAGTGGTAAAATTATTTTTGAACACCAGCATGAAAATGATGAAGAAAGTTCCAGCCATGGATTAAATAAAAAGCAAATTGATGAAGTTCAAGTACTAGGTGATATCATCCCTCCTTATTTTATATCCTTGGAAAAGTTGTTCAATAGGCATGATGCCTATATGAAATAGAAAAGAGCAAGGAAAGGGCCTAATACTGGTAAGTATGAAGGGGTCAATATTGGTGATGATGATAATCCCAAAATGATTAACATTGGCAAATGTTGTTCACCTGAGGAGAAGGAAGCTGCCAAGATGCTCTTTCTAGAATACAAAGATGTTTTCGCTTGGAGCTATGAAGATTTGAAAAGCTATGGAGATGGAAAAATAAAACATTAGATTCCTTTGAAGCCTGATGCAGTGCCTTTTTGACAGAAGCAAAGAAATTATAATCCTAAAGTTGCAGATGCCATATTTCGAGAGGTGGATAAAATGCTGAAGGCTCGGATTATCTATCTTATCCATCACTCCACATGGATAGCTAATATAGTGCCAGTGTGGAAGAAGAATGGAGAAATCAAAATCTATGTTGATTTTCGCAACTTGAATCAGGCGTCTCTCAAGGATAACTTTGCACTTCCTAATATGGATTATTTGCTGCAGACAGTAGCTGGATCCAAAATGATGTCCATGCTTGATGGATTCTCCAGTTATAATCAGGTTGAAGTGGAAGAAAAAGATCAGCACAAGATGGCATTTACTACTCCATGGGGTATGTTCGCATACCACCAGATGCCTTTTGGACTCATCAATGTCGGTGCCACCTTTCAAAGATGTATGAGTAAAATGTTTGTTGATTTGAAAGATCAAATCATAGTGATATACTTAGATGATTGTACTATGTTTTCGAAGAGAAGAAAGGATCACATAGAAGATTTGAGAAAATTATTGTAGAGATGTCAAGATGATGGGATTTCCCTCAATCCAAAAAAGTCTGTATTCTATGTAACAGAAGGAAAACTCCTTGGCCACATAGTCTCTCAAGAAGGAATCAGAATTGATTCGAAGCATGTTGAAGCCATTAGAAGATTAAGTCTGCCAGTGAACAAAATGGAGTTAAATCATTCTTTGGACAAGTTAATTTCCTTAGGTGTTTTGTACCAGACTTTTCTGAAATGACCAAATGCATCATAGATATGATGAAAGGTGATTCAAATTTTAAGTGGAGTGAAACAGGTAAGCAAGCTTTTCAGAATATTAAAAATGCCATTGCTAATGCTCCAATATTATGTCATCTGGATTATAGCAGAGATTTCATTATTTATTGCTATGCATCCGAACATACTCTATCATCCATACTTATGCAGAAAAATGATGAAGGAATACAAGCTCCAATAGCTTTTATGAGCGTTCCTCTGAAAAATCATGAGTTAAGGTATTCACAGATCGAAAAACATGCATTTGCGGTAGTCAAGGCATTGAAGAACTTTCGATTTTACATCTTACATTCGCATTCTATAGTTTATGTCTCAAACGTAGCAGTAAAAAGTGTTTTGATGCAGCAAGAGGTGGGGTGCAATACCAGAGGATCATGGATAGCAAAGATGCAAGAGTATGATATAGAAATTTGACCCACCAAGCTGGTAAAGGGGAATGCTCTGTGCAGAGCAATTGTGGAAGATAAGGTTGTAGGAGAGTTGGAAGAATTTGAAGAAAAACAATTGGTTCTAGCTGTGGATCTTCGAGATACATGGTTTGAAGACATTGCCTACTTTCTAACATATGGAGAGTGTCTAGAGGACCTAATGGAAAGACAAAAAAGAGATCTTAGGTTAAGGGCAGCTCAATTTGTGATTTGGGATGGCAAACTATTCAAAAAGGCAATAGACGGCACTTTTCTCAAGTGTGTGGATAAGCATCAACAGGAAAAATTGTTCAAGACATTCCATGACAAGGCCTGTGGAGGACACTTTTCATCTTCAGTTACAGCCTTCAAAATATTGAGATAGTGTTATTATTGGCCCGGTATGTTCAGAGATGCATATGTCTGGGTAGCCAAGTGTGAGAAATGCAAAATGTTCACTGGACGTCCTTAATTAGTCACTCTTCTGTTGAAGCCTATCATCATTGAAGAGCCTTTCCAACAGTGGGGCCTTGATTTCATTGGGCCAATCAATCCAGTATCCAGCGCTGGTCACCAGTAAATAATAACCGCCACTAACTATTTCACCAAGTGGGTGGAAGCCAAGGCAATGAAGAAAACAACTTCTGAAGTGGTATGTGAATTCCTCCAAGAAAACATACTGGTTAGGTTTGGTGTTCC
Source organism: Chamaecyparis obtusa (assembly GCA_027943335.1). NCBI lineage: Eukaryota > Viridiplantae > Streptophyta > Pinopsida > Cupressales > Cupressaceae > Chamaecyparis > Chamaecyparis obtusa. The sequence continues at coordinate 1,834,874 of BSBK01003862.1, read as the reverse complement.
ACTTAAATTAGTAATGGACAATGCGGCCTATTTTTCTTCAGTTGAGATTGCTAGTTTCTGTTTTGAATATGGAATCACTGTTAGCCATTCATCAGATTATTTCCCATAGGGAAACGGCTAGGCCGAATCCAGTAACAAAAATTTGGTGAATATTGTCAAGAAATTAGTGTCAGATAATCAGAAGAACTGGCATAAGAAGATTCATGAGGCGTTGTGGGTAGATAGGGTAACACCGAAAAGGGCAATTGGTATATCACCTTTTGAGCTAGTTTATGGAACTGAAGCAAATCTTCCTTTACCTTTGGAATTGGCCACAAAAAAACTCAGAACAGTTATTGAAGATGACATCTACAAGGATGGATTAGAAAAGAGGATTCTTTATCTGAGCAAGCTGGAAGAGGAGAGAGTAGAAATAGTTGATCATATCACCCAACACCAGATGCGGGTGAAAGAGATATTTGATAGGAAGGCGAGACCATGAAAATTCATGATAGGTGATAGTGTGCTGCTATGGGATAAACGCAGTGCTCCAAAGGGAATGCATAAGAAGTTTGACAGCCTATAGAAAGGACCATTCATGATTCATCAAGCATCTGGAAACAATTCTTTCAAACTGGCTTATCAAGATGGTGAGGTACTACCACTGACCTTTAATGGTCAGGATTTGAAACTTTACCAAGTGACAAATTGAAAACAGGTGACCTCTGTATTGTACATAGTTTTGTTTTGTTCCTTTGTGTTCTCTAGGTTAGTTTCTTTGCCTTGTTTCCTTTTCTTTTGTTCTTGCTTTAGTTTTGTTGTGTTTCCACCTTCTTTGTTTACCTTTTTGTGAAACCAAAGATTTAGGATTCATTTCTTAAACATGGGAATGTTTAAGTACCCAATCAAAGCCAACTGTTGCCCCACTTTTTACCCCATACCCTTGCTATCAAAGTGGAATATTTTGATGTCACAGTCAAGTCTGGTCATGGTTGAGTCTAGGTCTAAGTCTTTCATAGGTAGGTTATTCTTATCGGGTTCCCTTTCTCTTGCCTTCTCATCCTTAAACCGGGTGGGTGGTTCCAAAGTCTTGTCATGATGGGTAGGTGATAGACCCCAACCCGACAAGGATAATGTGCTCTTATTGGTGATTTTTCTTAGGTAGAATGGAAATTGGAGGTCATGATTTCTGGACACTCATAAGGAATTAAAAAAAGGCTCTTCATTTGGATGATGCAGTAACAGAGCTAAGGCAAAAAGTTATCCCTGAAAAGTTTCAAGTCACATTGGTTCTAACTCTTAATCAAAAGATAGTGATGAATGGATTACCAAGTTATATTGAAATAAAGAACAGTGCTTAATGGTCAACATCGAAAACACCATTAAAATAGAGAATATTGGTAATTTGATTTGTATCATCATGAGAATGGAAGAATGAATCAAAAATAATGACGGTGCACTTAAAAAGTCTCATTTTAGGCTCAAGTCTTAGCTCTTTTTCGAGCTTGAATGTATATTATCTAATGCATCTTTTACAACAAATCAAAGTCAATACTTTTCATGATTCAGATGCATCGATCAGTTCTCTGAAGTTTGACAACTTCATTAATTTAGACAGATTGCAGTTCGAAGTCAAAACAATGAAGATAATGCAAGGCAGAAAATGACACAGTGACTACTCCATGCGGATTTCACACCCTTTGCATACATTTTCTACCAAGAACATCCCTCTGCCAACAGTGCAGTCCACATGTGCCAAAGATAAAGTGGTCACATGATCGCATGGATTAAAATATTTCTATGCGATCATGTGACAACGTAAGTCATCGAAGATGCTTGGCGGTAAAGTGGGATCCTTCCACATGTCCAGGTGGGACCGAAGATGCTTGTAGAGTTCGCCAATCATAGAGCGATCGCATGATCACATGGATTAAAATATTGCTATGCGATCATGCGACAAGGTGAAATGAGTAACCCCCGAGCTTGGCATAAAAAGAAATGTTATTATTTAAGTGTTTCAAAGAGCATGTGCTTTAAGTTAGAAAGATACTCATGCACTTAAAAGTGACGGGTGGAAATATTTTTAAGTGCTTCTCTTCAAAGCGGTCGCATGATCGCAAGAATTAAACAAGTATCATGCGATCATGCAAGAATGCAGAATGGAAGCCGAGAGTGATTTGGATAGAGTAAAGTATCATAAAAACATTCCAAGATAAGTCACAAGCATGCTTTCATCTTTTGAGATTTGTCAACACATAAATTGATTAGCAAGGCCAGATGAAGGGACAAAGCCATGCTAGTTCCTCCTATTGTATTTTCGTAAGTCCTTGGTTTTAGACTTTTCAAATTCTAGAATTTGAAACATTTTGTATTCCCATGGATGCCATACGATTGTAAACTCTATATATACTGCTGAGAAAATTAATAGAAAGGTTAGCAAAATTGTTGGTGTAAGAGACTTGATGTTGCAGAGTCAATTGAAGAGTGTTTTATGTCAATGATTTTCTATTCCATTTAGTTAGAAGTTTTTGCTTCTATGTTTCTTTCTTTAAATCTAAATTATAGAAGAAAAGGAAAGATGTTTCATTCTTTTGTCATGAGGATGTGAATAAACCACAGTAGGATGTGCTTTGGGGTGTTTGAAGAAGGATTCATTAGAAGTCTTTAATCATTTCATTTATATTTCTACTAGAAATTGTTGTAGATTGGTTAAACACTGAGTGTATGGATTCATAGTATGTGTGAGTTCTGCAACTTGGTTCATAGATAGAAAGCTTTTCTTACCTAAATTAAGTTCTGGTTAGACTTAATTTGGTTTGCCTCTTCTACTCTCGGGTTAAGAGCATACCCCGCATTAGTTTTAGGAAAAAAACATAATTCCTTGAATACCATTCATATGGGGAGCTGTACCTACCAATTCAGAGGAAAGATGGTAATCAAAAAATGGCTTTTCAACTGTTGTAACCAGATATTGTTCATCATTTGGGCATTAAGAGTTATTTCCACAAGAAACAAGAAAGGACAAATCTGTTTACTAACACCCTAATACTAATAGACATGATAGATCTAGGTTCACCCATGATCTAAAGGATGGTTCTCATTACTTCAATCTTGATCAAGAATACCCAACTATCATTTCAACTATTGCTAGAAATGAGGCTATTGATTTCTTTAGAGTCATCAAATGGACCTTTCATGAAATTATAAAAGTTAAAATTATATAGGGGGTGATGAATAGAAAATTGGAGGTGATTAAGGCTAGTTGGAATGAAAAGAGAAAAAGGTAGGGCATTAAAGATAAGGAGTATTGGACTGAAGAAGAGAAAAAATATGTAGCGAACTACCTTAATAAAACTATTGAGGCTATTAAGAAACTTAAGAAGGATTATCAAGGAAAGGTCTCTAGTCTTGAAGAGGAATTGAAGAATATCAAGGATTCCCTTTAGTCCATTACAAATATCAGTCACATGGTCATTAATATGATAGATAAAAGTATGAACACTATGGCAGGTAACCTAGACAACAAGTATCAGGATAAGTTGGTTGTGAACTTGGAAATTGATAAATAAAAAGGTCAAGAGGAGTCAATAGGGCCAAGAAAGATAAGTAGAGGAAATCTAAAGAGAAAGGCATAAAATATCCCTCAAGATATTTAGGAGTTGTAGTTCTTAATGTGAATCAGCTTGAGGTGGAGATCATTGAAACTTTGAATACTCTGGCATAGTTTTCTCTTCTCTATTTTGAGTTTTTTGTTGTTTTGTGTTTTCTGATATCTTTTTGCTTCTAGTTTATATGATTATTCTATAGGAAACTATTTGGTTATGGATTGTAATGCTTAATGGTATATCTGGTTAAGACTCTCTATTAAGGGTTTCAAGTCCCTTCAAAACTAGTTTTTACAGTAATCAAAAACATCAAAACACATTAATATATTTAAATGCAGTGATAATATCCAATTAAGATAAAGTGTTCAGATACTCTTTACATGCCAATAAAATATGACAACTCAGTATCTAAATACTACTAGTTGTGATGGTCAAGGCTCAAATAATAAAATATCAAGAAATCATCCTCATTAAGGTATGATGGTTTTGACTAGGGGATATTTGGCTAGTGTACTATCTCATGTTAACTACCATTTGGTAAATTGGAACTATTAAACCTTTTGAACAAGGTGGAGTTGATGCCTAATACTTGTAACCACTCAACACACATTATGAGTATGTGTGGATACATATAATATTCAAAGCACATACAAATATTCCCCAATCAAGGTCAACAACATAACATCCTTAACACATCATAATATCAACTTGCATATGATAATAGTCAAATATAACATATATATCCACGTATAAATATAAGCACTTAATCTATTCAATGGAATGAAATATCATAAAATATAGCTTATTACAGTTTAATAACAAACCAAGTTAATATCAAATTTAAACAATAGTATTACTATATTTGAATAAGATAATCCAGAATCACATTATTATTCTTTCTTAACTCAAATCTTAATGACAAAATCATAATTAATTAGCATTTAACTAATATGCCAAAATGAATAGGTTTAATGTCCAAACAAGTGTAAAATCATACCATATATATCTTATGAATATCATCAACCACAAAATATTAAGTTCTCACAACCAAGCATAAGGATGAATGCACACATCTCAATGCAACAACATCACAATGATCTCCATGGAGCAATCTACTTGACTTCACAAAGGGACTAATAACTAGGATCATAACTCAACTCATGGATTGGATATCCTATCTAAGTAGCTATCTTTCTCATTATGAAGGCTCATTTAATCATCAACCCAAGGACATGTACTTGAAATGGGTTTGCATAGTTTATGCACTAAGTTCCCACTAGAGCCATGCTAACTCTAACCTGTAGGAAGTAAATACTTGAAAGTAAATCTATTCTATGATTGCAAGAAATAAATGCTTTGGAAATAAGTTAAGCAAAATACTTGAAGAATGAAATAATAAACTAAATGCATGCAACTAACCAAGAAAATTTTCAAGTTGAATCAGATAGGGACTACTCCATCTTCTTTGGCTACATGAATAGTCATAGGAAATGACTTCTAGTGGCTATAGGGATAGGCCAATTCCAGAACTAAAACTAAATACTTCAAGAATATAAACTAATACTAACTATGGCTTACTCACCAAGTGGGTCCCCTTGAGTGAGTGAGTCCAGAACTCAATTGAAAACTATTAATCTTCAAATCTTCAACATTTTATTCATATAACAAAAATAGTGTTGATTACATTCATGAAAATTGAACTTAGATAAAAAGAGAATATGCTATAAAAAACTCACTCTCTTATAACTTGCTTCCATAGGAGAGTAACTACTTATTTGTAAGATAATTAACTACTAACTGACTAACTAATCACAACATATAAATAGTGGATTTATATTATTGCATCATAGGAAGATGGAGCATAAACATCCACATAATAAGGAACAAGAAACTCATTTAACAACATGAAGACCAAATTTAGCAGGACTAGATTTTCTTAGAATTTAAAAAATCCCTCTTCACTCTATATTTTCTTGGTTGTCACCATCTTTATCCATGAACTGATCCAATGACTACTTCTTTAGCTGTAGGACTAAGTCCTCATAGCTAACCACTTGGATGCCATATTGTTCATTCTTCCTTAATGATATGATTTGCACCATAATTTTAACAAGAACAATACATATCCAATATGCACCATATATCCATTTTCCACATGATTAAATATTCATTGGAACGTAATAATATTATCATATATAAGTATATTACATAATATCATAAAAATATTAATTTTCAACCATGAAACTTAATTCTTTTGGCTGCATGCCAATGAAACTAATCAAGACAAAAATGGACAAGTTTGAGGATTATACGAAGAATAATCCTATAGAAAAAACTAGAGAAAACATGACAAATACTACCAGGAATATGGACAAATTAACATCCTATCATTTCCCCCTACTTATACTAGTGTTGGTCCTCCAACACTGTAAAGTTCCTAATTTTTGCATTCACCCTTAAATCTCCAGTATTTATTTGTCTAGTGCTCTGGTTTCCAATGCTCTAGTTAAATCCTCTGCTGTGCTCCAACTTTTCTCTTCTGGCATTCTTTGTGTTCTCATCTAATTTTGTATATGTGCATCTGTATAGTGGCCACATTAAAAATAGGTGGTTGAAATGTCAAAGGGAGCTAGTGTTCCATCATATTTTATCTTCCCAACTATATATATTGAGGAGTTCTCTACATTGTAGCTCTAAAATTAATCATATTGTGGGGTTTTTCTTTCTTTAGACTCTTAGGTAACTTTTCCCACCTTTGAGTTAATTCTACTGATGTTCTCTATCCTTCATGAAAGGGCATACTTTCAAAATTCCTGTACACTTTTTCCCTAAGCGAAATAACCCTTTTCCTATGTTCCTCACTTGGTATTCCATACACAATTATAAGCCAATCTAAATAAAGGGTAGTAGGATTCCTACTCTCAGGCCTTAGAGATGTGATGATGGTCCTCTCCTTCTCTCTATAATTTCTCAAATTCTCCCCAAATCTTATTTCATTTCTTTCCCATCTCTTCAGAGCTTTCAAGTGTATATCTCCCGTAAAAAGTAATGGCTTCCATTCAGTATCAAGTGGCACTACATAATTGTGTAAGTAAAATTCACAAAGAAAATTATGCAAATAGGCAGAGGAAGCTTGGTAAAGATCATAAAAAATACATTGTTGTGTCAATACTAGGATCAAGGTCTCTAAGGATCCTCATCAATTTAAACAAGAGATATTTTTATTTTAGGCAAATGACATAAACCCTTGGTGGATGTCTAGATTCTATTAACTAAGAAATAATGGTTGTTATTGTTTCAAGTTTATGCCTTAAGTATTCAATCTCCTATTGTTTTTGTTCCATTTTTTTCACATTTTATTTATTTCCAAGTCACATTCACTTTGATCATATTACACTTTTTTTAATAAATCTAAATAAACTACATGGCATGTTAAATGAGGAGTATGGTCATAGACCCAAGTTCTCGTACTTGAGCTACTAGATGCTTATAAATTTTGCACCTCTACATTCTGTTGTTCATCACCCACTACATTTTTTTGGACATCACCCATCTGCTGAGGCTCTTCTGGTGTGGCCATTTTTTTAGCTATAACTACTATGTTTTCTATTCCCATCATTTCCTCTTCAGTTGTAGGTGGGTAAATTGTTTCCTTTTTTTCCTCCTATGGTTGCAGGACATAAACTTATTCTCTTAACTCTTGTCTGTACATTTCTTTTAGAGATGTCTCATCGAGTGCCTCCTCCTCTATGTCATAACAACCACTTAAAGGGTTATCAACATCATCTTCTGTTAATACATGCTCATGCCCAGAAGAGGAATGGAAGATGTTTGATCTTTCTTTTTCAACAAGATTCTCCTCCTAGGGTGATCTAGGGTTGAACACTCAGGTTTCCTATGAAATTTCCATAATAGGGACCTGATTTTGTGCTTCTTCTTTCCTTTGTATTCTTGCACTATGTCTCACAGGGGTTTCTGTAGTGGATGTAGGATCCTTCTTTTGAATTTTATTTTTTGATTTGTTGGTTGCAGGAGATGTTGTAACATGAAGATGGGTTTCTACACACTCTGTTATGGGAGTAGGGATTCATGCACTTTTTCTTTTCCTAGAGAGGGTATTAACAGACTGAGGCATCTGTTTCTCTTGTGCCTCTTGAACACTCTCATCTACCTTCTCCTTACCCTTATTTATCCTTTTAGAAACTATATTTTGGATGGGGGTTTGTGTTAAAGAAGGAGTATTAGTAGTAGTTTTCTTAGGGGTTGACTCTACCCAAAGTAACTCTGGACACTCAATTGTTGAAGAAGAAGCTACCAAGGTTCTTTTTATCGTACCCCTACTAGTATCTACTCTCTCCATAATTTCTCTACCTAAAGGCCCTCCATTTAGCAATTGTATTCTTCCAGCTGAAACAAAATCTTCCCAAATCATACTTGAAACTTCTTGCAAAGACCATTCAACTAGGATTTTTATGAAACCATGGTGAGTAATAACATTTTTCTTTCCCTTTTTAACTTCTTCAACACTCATGAAAATGAAATTAAACAAGAAATTTGGATTATTCACAAGACGTCGATTCCTGGCATGAATCAATAGGTTGAAATGGACTGAGTGTAAGAAAGACAAATGCCCTTCATAGGTTAAATACCTAATTATGTATACTACTATCTATGCATAGAGCTTAGGAAATGACATTCTCCTTATTCCTTGTCTTCTTGTCTAAAGAGGGAGATTACTAGCATGTGTGATCGCAGATGTGGTTGTTCTTGCATCATGCTCTTATGGGTACAATTCCCTAGAGGTTGACAAACTAGAGACTTATGATATATGTTCTTCCATGGCTAGGAATCTCAATCCCCTTAATTTGACTTCGCCATTAGCAAATGTTCTTAGAAATTCTTGGGCAATTGCATTTTCATAATCGTTCAATCACAAAAAATAGTCCAACCATCCACACCTGGAAAGTGGTTGGAGACACACCTAGTCTTGCAATAGAACATTATGATTGATTGGTTCACACTGAATAGTTTGGCCTCCCATTACTAAATATCTAAAAAAATTCTACAACCCAACTCAAATTCTCTAAGATATAGCACTCAATGCACACACATTTCCTTCTACAACCTCTTGTTTTCTGTTGGTTAACAGTTTTTCCTCCCTTTAGATTTGTAATATTTGACTCTTCTTAACACCCAAGGTGAGAGAACAAAAGGATGTTCACCAACAAATGGGTGATTGAAAGTCAGGCAACAGTTGGCTCCGACTGGGGGATCATGTACTGCAAAGTGCATGAAGAATTCAGCTTCTCTGGTGAGACAAGTGCTTTATGCATTGGGTTGCAGAGTCTAGACCAAAGAGTGATAATGGGCAGCTGTAAACAGGGAGGGCAGAGGGGAGTAGGGAAAACTAAACACAAAAAAATGGGAAAGCAGGAAAAGGCTACTCTACCAGGAACAGGGAAAACTAAAAACTAAACACACCAACAGAAAGGCAAACCTAACCTACAGCATAAGTGAGGAAACCCCCACCCAAAAGGATAGAAAACAAAAAAAAATTCATGCATGGCCATTGACAGGAATTGAGAAATATGAACCCTTCCTGAACAAGGGAAAATTCTTCATCAGTTTGAAACAACATTGATAACCTCTAGCAATTTCTTCACTGCTGAAACTAAGTCCAAAAACCATTTGCAGAATAGTATCCCACAGGACCTTTCCAAATAGCCATGCCTCATCATAAATTTTTTATTCTTCTATACTTTCCTGCACACTACCTTCTGCATCCATCTTTCGAGAGGAGAGAAGATATTCACTAGATTCTAAAAATACTGGAACATACTTGCATCCATTTGATTCATCAATATTATCTTTACCAGATATATCAGTATTCAAATCAAAACTAGGAAGATCAGAACATTCAAATGGAATGTCATCATACTGGTTGCAAGCACTATTATTAGTAGTTTTAGATTCCAAACCAAGACTGAAACAAGATACATCTTTATTACACACAGGCTCTACTAGGATTGAAACATCTTCTTTATTTGTTGTAATTGTCAATTCTACAAGATGTTCATCTGAATTTAGAATTTCAATACCTGAATTGACTATAGAAGAGGACTCACATATGATTGGCATCATGACTTGATCAATTTTCATTTCAAGACTAGGAAGATCTTCATCTATTTCTCTGTCTTCTGTATGGTGCTGCAGTACTTCATTAACATGTTCAAAATCTACTATTGCATTGATTCCTTCAACATTATTTTCAATAGGCTGACTATCTTTTTCATCCACACATATTTGATTAGCAACATCCAGCATTGTATCATCTTCAAAACAAAATGTTTCTAATATCTGATCTTTATCAGCTATAATGAATGAAGGATCAACCTTATTATGTTCTTCAATAACATTAGGAATTTCATCTTTTAATAGCTCATCAGCCTTAGGATGATCTTCAGAAGAAAAATAGTTTGAAACATTATCCTCATTCTTTTCACCCAATCTACAACTTTCATCAGCACAAGAAAAAGGAAACATGGATACATCTTTTTTTTTAATTTTGTTTACCTTTTCTTCCTGATCTTCAAGAATATCCCTATTCGCCAAATTTTGTCTTGTAGAATTCCAGGGCTTTTCTTGCTCTTCTGAAACTAGGCAACTTGTAGATTCTTTACTTACCAGTTCTTCTTCAGGTATAGTCAAAAGAACAGATTTCTTCTTTCTCCTTTGGGCTTGGACCTTGAAATACTTCTGATGCACATGTTTTAACAATAGGGCAGACTGATGATCTTCAGACACACTCAATCCTTCAAACCCTCAATCAAACTTAGTTTATATGCTTCCCAAAGGAATTGGAAGTTGGGATCATCTTCAGCATTTATCTCCTCAATTGTGGGTTTCCTTCTGATTTGTTTTCTTGGTTTAACCTCTTTTTCACTCAAGACTGAAAAATTTAATGAGATGTGATCTTGAGGGGCTTCTGACATTTCACCATCACCCATATTGAGCTCTTTCTTTAACTTCTACAATAACTTTGTTTTCTCTTCCACTTCTTTCAGCAAATGATATCTTGCACATATACTCATCCACAACAGAGTAGTTACATGATCCTCTTCAATACTCAGGTTCATCTTTCTTCCATAAGTAACACTTTCTCTCCAAGCATCAAACATATCATGCAATACAAAATCAGTAGTGTGATGAAGTTCTATAAGGGAAGGATCTCACCTCCTTCCTTTCTCCATTTTAGAAGGCATGGTCCTTTTACAACAGAGTTTCCAATCTCCTGCAAGTTTTGAGATAATACATTTTGAAAATATAAAACACTGGACTCTTCAACCAAAGTTATGAGGACCAGAGCGGAGTCACCAATCTCTGAGAAGTAGAGATAACTATAAAACTAAGGAAACCAATATCAGCATCAATCTTCTCTTCTTCCTCAGTTGGGTGCTTTCCAGTCTTCAACTTTAAGCTAGTTCTTCCTTCAGCATGTGGGACTGGAAACCTGATTCCTATGGCAAGCACCTTTCTCCACAAGATCAGCTATAAAAAGGGGAAACCAGAAATATGTCTATTTACAAATTCTCCCCAGTAGAGTCACCAAAAACTGTTGGTTAACAGTTTGTCCTCCCTTTAGATTTGTAATCTTTGACTCTTCTTAACACCCAAGGTGAGAGAACAAAAGGATGTTCACCAACAAATGGGTCAGTGTAAGTCATCTATCACTACCCTCTGAATTGATAGGTACAACTCCCCGATTGTGTTTGATATTCAATGAATATGTTTTTATCTATCATCAAATTATTCCTTATGAGTTTTAACCAAAATTGTTTGTAGGCCCAAACAATTCAGGCAAGGATAAGAGTGGATAACCTATAATCCCCAATGGAATGTTGATCACAGATTATCATGAAGTCTATCTTTTAACCTAAATCTATCTACTCTAAGAATGCATATCCCACTAAGGAGAATAGAAGCAGAATGATACATGGACAGTAAATGGAATTACTTATGCTACAATTACTAACATGAAATGGAATCCAAGCAGGAATTGCAGTTCCATATACAATTGTACTTTCTATTCAGATGCATCTAAATAACTGGATGAATAGGAGAAGAATCGTACATGAAAGGTAAATAGAATTACTTTCACTGCAATTACCAACATGAAATGGAATCTAGTAAGCAACTACAGCTTCACATATAACTATTCTGTCTATTCAAATGCAAATGAACAACTACTGGCACAAAAAACATGAAATAAATCTTAGCAAATAGAATTACTCTGCTCCAATGCCAAGTTTGAAGACCTTTTCATTGATTTTCTTAGCAGTATATATAGAGTTTACAAACAATGTTTGCAGCTGTTGGAAAAGTTCCAACTTCCAGAATATAGAAAGACAAGGCACAAGGAAGAGACATTTTTGACAAAGAATTTGAAAAGTCACCACAGATGTAGAAATAGTGGAAGACATAAGGACAGTGAGCATCTATAGAGCCAAAATCCATTGGGCTTTTCAGAGTCAACTGTTTATGTTCAAAGCTTGAATTCAAAACACAACTGAAATGAACAGCCACCAACCTCCATTCAATGAACAGTGCCAACATCCCTTATTATTTTTTGCTCACAGTGGCTCGATAAAAATCTCCCACCTGTGATGAACATCTTACCCTCTATTGTTTGATCAATGCCTTAATCTGCAATACATTTCAAAATTTGAACACAGATGAACCGAAAATCTTTCTAACTGTTTCACGGTGTTGAATTAACTTTCTATACTCACACAACCATAATCATGACATAAATCTTTAGTTGAACACTCTGTTTCAAATCCTCTTACATTTGTTCTTTCCTTACCTGACTGGTCTTCCATTGTCACATGATCACATGGGTGTTCTCTCAGTCATGCGATCATGCGACCACACACCTAAATGGTTGCGCTTAACATTAGGGAGGCCCACCTGAATACATGGCTAGATCCTGTTAACCCGCTAAGCAAAGGTGATGTAATAAAGACAAAATAGGAACTATAGATTCTACATCTCAAAAGATTACCACTGCAAGCAACTTTCCTCAGACCCACAAGGACACATGGATTCATCTCGCAAGTTCGCTAAGCATCTTTGGTGACTTACGTTGTCGCATGATCGCATGGCAGTATTTTAATCCATGCGATCATGCGACCGCTTTATCATTGGCACATCTGCACTATCAGAGTACGTGGGTCCCACTCCCTTTACTGACTTTACATTTGGAGAATTGGACAGATGGCATGTGATCTGGTGGGCTCACAAGATTCTACCAAATCATATGCCATCCATTGATTTGGAATCTTAGCCGATGTCATAAAAATCTGACCCCACCTTACTGCATGAAATACTACGACGAATCAGGAGCTACCACATCAATTATTTGACCAGTCACACTCGTCACCATCTCATCGTCGCACTTGCACTATTGGCCTACGTGGGTCCCAGTAGAGCGTATTCACCAGCCTGAATTCCCATTGTCACATGATCGAATAGCAATATTTTAATTCATGCGATCATGCGACCGCCCTATGATTAGCTCGCAGGGATCTAGCATATTTTTTTATTTAACCTTTCATGTCTTTCCATTGACTTTCCTTATCTGCATAGGCTTCCATTTTCACATGATCTCATGGTGTTTTTTAATCTCTTGCGATCATGCAATCGCTCTGTCATTCATGACATGGAAAGCACCAACTTTATCAACTATGGAAAATGCATTGGATAGATGTGCATTCTGCTCTACAACACCACATCCGATTGCAATAATCATCCATATGTTTATCACTGTGATGGAAATCAATCACATCTTTAGGCAATTATAATTTGTCACCGAGTCGTTCATGACTACACACACTATCATTATATTTGATGCACATTTCTGATCACACTCTATGATTGCATAATATGACTCATAATTCTATTTCAATGATGTTTACATGCCGATCATTGGCATTTTTCTATTCTTCAATATAATTAAGGAAGCAATTAATCATTATCATTTTTGATCATATGCTTCCATTCTACTTCCATTAGTAAGGTAATACATGTAACAACCCTTAATACTTGGAAAGCCATAACTTTGTTCAACCGATGCCAAGAGCTTGATTAAACTTTTCAAATGCAATGGTGGAATAAGAAAACTTTGCATTGTTATCAAATCCAATGTTTTTTGAAGACTTTCAAGAGTAATCTTTTTTCACTTCCCTTATAACAATCTTGGGACCGAATCTTCAATGATCACTTATACAAAGAAAAAGATCTCCTGCACATTGACATATGAAAAAGACCTCTTTGAATGTCTTTATCAGCTCTGGCACTACACTATCCAAATAAAGAGCCCTTTTTTCAATTCCTTGCAACATCTAAAGATCATGACTTGAAACCATCACTCTGCCTGAGAAAGAAACATCCATTGAAGCACAAGTCTTTGCCGGGTTAGGATCTACAACCTACCCAAAATAATGAAACTCCAATAACAACCCGCCCAGCTTGAAACAAGATGGCAAAGGAAGGGGAACCTGGAAAAGACTTCTTGTCCTAGGGAAGACTTAGACCTAGACACCAGACTGACCAGAAATGACCAATATTGCCAAAAAAAATGGGTGACTGAAAGTCAGGCAACATTTTCTCAACACAATTTCCTTTTGCAATTTCTCGTTAAAAAAAACTAGGTTGCTAATACCAAATTTAGGAATTTGAAGAAGGTAATTATGTCAAAACAAGGTTCAAGGTGCAATAAATGGAAATAAAGGAAAGATATGATCAAAAGTATAGATACAAAGTGTGTAAGAATAATTTTTAGTAGATTAATTATGGGGGGCTAAAGTATCACCCTGCAGAATAATTAAGATCCTCTTATTCTAGCCCCCTACTATTTGAATTATAGAAAACCCCTACTATTTTAAAGGGCTAGTGGGCTAATTCTTGAACTACTCTATGGGATCACCCTAAACCATTTTATGGGCTGATTAATTAGAACTGACAATTCCCTCCTAGGATAGCCTCCCACCCCCATCTGAAGTAGGGTGAGATAGCCTCCTTATTCTAGAAGGTGGATTCAAGAGGGGGTTGGGTATTCTAGCAAGACAATTAATAAACTAATTAATCCCCCACTCATTCTAAGGCATAGCACCGATCCCCAGAGGATAAATGGTTAGAACCCCAAGGACTATAGTAGGGGAGCTAAAGTTCACCATTTCATTATTTTGCTTCCCTAAAATTCTATGGGACAGACTGATTAATTAAGAGGACTGGTGAGTTTTTTTGGGAGGAAATAGGCACCCATAACTAAAACTAAAATGGGCCCCTACTATTCTAAGGTAATTATATACATAACATGCCCCCTAAGTTATAACTATTTACAGTAAGTGACGATAAAAATTTGTCTCTTAATGAAGGAATGATAAAATGATTTGATTCTTTGATCAAATTATTGAATGATCCATGTTCCTTGTATCTGAATAGAATTAGTAAGCTCATTAAGGTTGTGAGTTCATAGAGTGAGTAGGCTTATTAAGGAGAATGAGTTCATGTCCCTTGCATTTGAGAATGAGTTAGTTCTCCTAGTGAAGTACTAAGTGAATACATTGGTGAGGGTAACAAGGTGGTTCCATTTTCTGGTGTGAATTGGATCTATCTCACCAAGAACCATTCCTATAACTCATGGGGACCATCTATTTTATCCCAAGTTGCTCCCCATCCCTAAGACTGATGGGTAAAGTTACCACCTCATAGTCATTCATTCCATCCCACCCCAACCATAATAGTAGGGCATAATTTCACTTGGAAATAAAAGGTAGTAAGTTGGAATACCAAGACTCCCATTATACAACCATACCACCCATAACATTCCTTCACCCCTAGTGTGGGTGGAAGAGAGATTGACAAAAGGGCCAGGATACATAAAAATGGCTAGGAGGGAACACACGATAGGAGAAAGAATTCTCAATCGAAAGGTGGGAGTTCTGGAAGAAAATTTAACATGGATCAATTGGTTAAGCATAAAAATTTATAGTTGTCACCTTTACAACCCCTAAAAAGGTTTAAAAAGATTTTACACAACTTCAACAGTCACATCAACTTGTCCTAAGGTTGCAGATTTAATTTTGAAAGGACATGACATGACATCAACCTTTACAATATGTGTGTGGCTTGTGACATGGGCATATGATCTGTATATGACTAGACCTTGCCCCCTACTTAAATGATGTCATGTATCTGTACATGGAAAAATGACAGGTTGAACTGAATAATAAATGCAATATACATACAGATAATAAAAAAATTATGGAACAATAAATAAATCAAGTGTGAAATAATTATTGATCTGTACCTTATGGATCATCCTTGAATGCAAGTACCAGTTCATCATAGTGTTTGATGACCTATCCCTGAATGTACATATGTTTAACAGGGTGAAGTTGATGTAAGTGCTTCTAGGTTTGCTTGCACACCTTGCTAAGAAGACCTTCCTTGTCTTCTTCTAGGATCCTAATCTCCTCTAGATCCTTAATAGGCTTAGATGATTAACTAAGACCTAATCCAACTCTTCTCCAAGAGTCTCACTCCTTGTGCTTCACCTTGAAGGACAAACACCCTTTAGTTACTTCAATACTTCTCCTACACTTAGAAGGATCTAAGTGCCATCTCCACACAAACATTAAATTTCATTGTAGGGGTTCCAAAAATGTCGTAAACATTCCATATTCTTCCATTTGGATCCATTTTGAAGGATCTCCAAGCCCTTTTCAATTGGGTCTAAGATTTAGCTTTGAGGAGGCCTAATTCCTTGTAGCCCTTGGCAGGGTGTTTTCTCACTTTCTCCTCAAATCTTTCCAAATGAACTACAAAAAAAATTAGGGATTTGAATAACCTTTTGTATTTTATCAAATATTCTTCAATTTTTAGAGCCTGATGGCCTCCGTACACAGGCTTCCTATAATCTAGGCCAAATAGGGCTAAAAGACCTATTTCCTAGGACTATACTGATTACTTGTTTGAAACACACTCAAATGGATTGGTGTAAAATCAATCCTCACAACATGACTTGGTATTTTGATAACTCTCTTTGAATTGTACTTGTTTTATATTGTACTTCAAACCCTTGCATATAATCTATAGATTCTTCACTGTCAAGCCTCTAACCGGGCACTCTAAGCTCACCTAGGGCTTGCCATTAAAAACAGTTGCTCAACTCTTCATGACTCCTAATAATAAATATGTATATTCCAATGGCTCCCCTTAAACATTTATCTACCCTTAGGAAGATCCCATGGCTAGATTTCGTGGGGGAGCCATGAAAAGACAAACTGGTCAAGATAGGACCAGGAAACCTTCTAAACTTTCAACAATTTATTCAAGACCTTAAACTAACTCTAATCTACTTGCTTAAAGAATGAAAAACACTTGAAACTATCCTAATAACACAAATCCAACACTAACTTGAAGCTTTTAATCCATAAGATAGCACTGTCACATTGAAAAGCTCAGTATCCACACAAAATAGATTTGCAGAGCTATATTTGTTATTCACAAACTTGTTACATTAATCTCTACCTCGAGCTTCAAGCCAGAGATGGTCTTAGATGCCCTTATCCATGTTTTTAGGCTATGTTAGTTAATCTCCCACTCCTACCTTTTAGGGGATCCAAGATTGTCGAGTTGCATGCAACATTTGCCATTATTGCAAATATTGTCATGACAACTTTTAATACATTTGGCATCTTTGTTTCTATGCCACCATCCTAACTTTTAGGACCTATAACTCAATGAACCAACTTCATTTATGGCCTCAAGGCATCTTTCTTACATCAATCATGTGTTTAGAACACATTAATAACTCAAATCCACCTCTAAGCTTCTAAGCCTAAGTTTAATAAAAAACAACTAACAATGACTAATTGGTGACCTTAGTACTATCACTCACTCACCAAGTCCACATTTGCAATGATTTCTAAGGTCCAAATCAAACACACAAATTTTTGACTTGGCTAATGTCAGATACAAGCCAAAATGACAATAAGATTAGGAGGCTAGCCTAGGTGCTCCTGCACCATCCTCCCCTAAACAAAAGAGTTCAATCCACCCTTGGATTGAGTAAGGTAGGATCAACTCCCATCTTCTTAAATTTAGCTTCCTTGATCCATACTACATCAGCATCAAATTGACCATGCCACTTGATCAAATTTTCTTTGTATTCTTTGGTTCTAGTCTTCTTGTAGACTCTAGTATCTAGTATACTGTCAACCTTCTTGACTATAGCAAAAGGTAATTTGAGTGCATCCACATCTTGGATGAATTCACTAAGGCTTTGATCCATATCAAGTGGTGGTCCTTTGTAAGGAACTAGGTCTACAACATTGAAGACAAGAGATATTCCACTATCCTCTGACAGCTCCACTCTATAGGCATTGTTCCCATACTTTTCCAAGATAGGACAGGGACCTATCCTCCTCATTTGCAACTTGTGTGGGACTCCCTCCTGTAGACTAGACTTGTTTTGATGCACCATCACCAAGTCTCCCACATTGAACTAAATTTATCTTCTACTCTCATCAACCTTATTCTTATGCTTCATAGTATTCTCTGTCAAAGTCTTCCTAACTGTATCATGTATCTCCTGCATTACATAAGAAAAGTCATCAACATATCCACTTCCCTTCACTCCATCCTTTAAGTCTCTTAGCTCATAGACTCCTCTAGGATGTAGACCATATACTATTTTAAAGGGACTCTTCCCTGTTGACATGTTTATAGTGTCATTATAAGCATATTCAACTTGTCTAATCAATTGATCTCATTGTTGACCATATTCTTTGGTCAAGCACCTTAATAGATTTCCAAGGCTTCTATTTACCACTTCGGTCTGACCATCAGTTTGAGGATGGTATGCAAATCTAAATGATAAATTAGTGCCTAATCTCTACTAAAGAGTCTTCCAAAAGTGACTCATAAACTTGGTGTCTCTATTTGACACAATACTCAAAGGTAACCCATGAATTCTTATTATCTCTTTGAAGAAAAGATAGGCTATTTGGCTGGCATCATGAGTTATCTTGCATGGCACAAAGTGAGCCATTTTTTTGAATCTATCCACAACTACATAAACACTATCCATGCCTTGTCTTGTCTTGGGTAACCCAACTACAAAATCCATTCTCAAGCATTCCCATGGCCTAGTGGGAATAGGTAGTGGTTGATATAGGCCTGCATTTGAAGAAGTACCTTTGGCCTTTTGACACACTATGCAACTTTCAACATAACTTATAACATCAAGGTTCATTCTTGGCCATTGATAGAACCTTTGAACAAGTTTTTGAGTCTTAGTGGTCCCAAAGTGACCACTCAATGCACCACTGTGC
The DNA here is from genome assembly GCA_027943335.1 of Chamaecyparis obtusa. Classification (NCBI taxonomy): domain Eukaryota; kingdom Viridiplantae; phylum Streptophyta; class Pinopsida; order Cupressales; family Cupressaceae; genus Chamaecyparis; species Chamaecyparis obtusa. Next base: position 1,815,892 of record BSBK01003862.1, on the reverse strand, counting down.
TTTTCCTAAATCAAATTCTCTCTAATAGAGCCTCTAGGGACACATAGATGATTTCCTTTAAATAAGAGATCACTTTTCAAAGTGTATTAAGAATATTTTCTATGAAAATGATTCTTGTAGTTAGTATATACCTTATAAATGTCTACAAAGTCTTCATCATCAGCACATATATCTTTGAAGTGATCTATTCCCATGCTCTTCAATTAGATCTCTTGGATGGTAAGAGTTCTTCTACTTAAGGCATCTACCACCTTGTTGAGTACTCCTTTCTTGTTCTTGATATTGAATGTGTATGCTTGCAGGTATTCAACCCACTTCATGTGCTTATGACTTAGTTTCTCTTGAGAGTTCAAGAAACTTAGAGCTTGATTGTCCGAATAGACTATGAACTCCTTGGGAAGCAAATAGTGCCTCCATTTCCTTAAAGCCTGAACTAATGCATACATCTCAAGATCATAAGAAGAATACTTCTTCTTAGCTTCACTTAACTTCTCTAAATGAAAAGCCACTGGTCTACACTCTTAGCTTAAAATAGCTCTAATAGCCACATTACTTGCATCACATTCTATGGTGAATAGCTTCTCAAAGCTTGGCAAGACTAAAAAAGGTTGGGTAGCAATCTTTTCCTTCAACAACTCAAAGCTCTTGTTATCTTTCTCATTCCATACAAACTTAGTCTTCATGCCTCCTTTAATGGTGTTTAATATAGGAGTACAAATAGCACTAAATTGCCTTATAAGCTTCCTATAGTATTGAGCAAGGTCATGAAAACTTCTTACCTCTATTGCTGTCCTTGGAGTAGGCCAATTTATGATGGCTTCCACTTTACTAACATCCATTTTCAGATTACCATGAGATAACACAAACTCAAGGTATACTAGCTCTGTCTTGATGAACTCACACTTCTCCAAGTTGATCATCAACTTCTCGTCATGCAGCTTCTTGATGATAGTCTCTAGGTGTTGAAGATGCTCACCTTTTGTCTTACTATAAATCAATATATCATCAAGATATACCACTACAAATCTTGCATGTAGTCTTTGAGGACTTCATTCATGAGCCTCATGAATGTGGAGGGGGCATTAGACAGTCCAAATGGCATGGCAAGCCATTCATACAAACCTTCATTAGTTTTGAAGGTTGTTTTCCACTCATCTCCTACATGTATCCTAATTTGGTGATAGCCACTTTTCAAGTCTATCTTGGTAAAATACTTGGATTCACCTAGACAATCCATTAGGTATTCAATTCTAGGAATAGGAAACCTATATCTAATGGTTATCCTATTTATTTCCCTTGAATCAGCACAAAGCCTCCAAGTTCCTCCTTTCTTAAGTGCTAGGATAGTGGGTACAACACATGGACTAATACTCTTTCTAATGAGACCTTGGTTTAGGAGTTCTTGTATTTGTCTAGAAATTTCCTCATTTTGTCAAGGGGTCATCTTGTAGGATGCCTTATTAGGTAGGGTAGCTCCTGGTATCAAGTCTATCATATGACTTCTGGCTCTTTTAGGGGGTAATTTTGATGGTTTTCCATCACTTACTATACCTTCATAAGTTTGCAACATGCTTTGTATCTCCTTATGTAACTTTGGCTTCTTGGTTGCCTTACCTTCATCTTCCTCCTTTGGTCTTAAAACCAATGCAAAATCAACTCCTTCACTTTCTTCCAAAGCTTCTAGGAACTCTTTTTCACCAACCATGAGCATATTAGGACCTATTGTCTTCACCTTTGCATCCTCTAATAGTGACTAAATTTTGAAAGTCATATTATCCTTCTTGAATGTATAAGAGTTCTTCACTCCATCATGCATGGCTTGGTGGTCAAATTGTCATGGTCTACCTAGGAGTAGGTGACATGCATCCATAGGTAACACATCACACAATACCTTATCCTTATGCCTTCCAATTGAGAACTCCACCCAAGCTTGTTCATTTACTAACACATGTTGGCCTTTATTCAGCCATGTGACCTTGTAAGGATTAGTGCGAGGTATCCTTTTCATGCTTAGCTTGTTGATTACTTCCTTTGACACAATATTGTTAGTAGACCCTGAGTCAATGATGACTCTACGTACTTTACCCATCATCTTACACTTTATCCTAAACATGGACCTTCTTTGGCTTGGTTCTTCTTTAACCAGCTCCTTGATCAAAGTTCTCCTCATCATGAGGTTCTCACTTTCCTCTGATGTCAGTGGTACTTCAAAATGTTTCTCTATTGCATTTGTCTCCTCATGAACTAAATTAGCTCTCTTATCACCTCCTTGATAAGTACTACCCTTCTCTGGACACCTGTAGGCAGGGTGTCCCATTTGATTACAGTGATAACATTTTATATTGGCAAAATAATTGCCTCTTCCTTGTCCACCACTTCTTCCTCTAAAGTTAGAGCTCCTTCCTCTACCATCTCTACTAGAGCTTCCTTCTTACTGCTTAGTGTACTTGACTTCTCCTTGAGCCTTTGATTCTGAACTCCTTCCCACCATATCCACCTCTTTGTCCTCTACCATCTCTTCCTCTACCTCTTCCCTTGGAGGTTTGTTCTTGATTTATTTTTCCTTTCTCCTCAATCTTCAAGGCCATTTGATAGCATTGGCAGATAGTTTTGAAGTTCACAAGACTCGTGTCTTCTTGAATAGACCATTTAAGTCCATTCAAATACCTAGATAGTTTGATGCTTTCATCCTCAACCACTTTTGATCTTAAGCATAACTTTTGGAACTCTTCGGTGTATTCTTGGACATCCAAATCTTTTTGTCTAAGATTATGTCTCCTTCTATGTAGCTGGACTTCATAATCATTAGGTAAGTAGGTCTGCTTCACTTTAGTCACCATGCCCTTCCATGTAACTATAGGACTCTTTCCTTCATTTTCTCTTTCAGTTTGCACAAACTTCCACCATGTGAGTGTTGAATCTCTCAACCTTGATTTTGCCAACTTAAATTTTTGGGCCTCTGAGATACCATCACATTCAAAGTGATTCTCTATGCTATCTATCCAATCCATGACTGAATCTGGATCCATTTTTCCACTGAATAGTGGTACACCCTCCAAAGCTTTTCCACTTAAGGCCTTTAGTGCCTTCAAGAAGGATTCTTCAGGAAGAACAGGCTTAGGGGATGGTGCTTCCTCCTCCAATTCCAATTCCTTTTCCCTTGCTTCTTTCTCTTCCTTATGGTCTATTTTATCCTTCACCTTATCAACTTTGTCTTGGACTTCACCCAAGAGTTGTTCCATTTGAGCCAATCTTTCTCTTAGTAATCTGTTATCCTCTTCTTGGTCTTCCACCTTCTTGGCTAACTCAATGTTATTCACCATTGCTTTAGCTTCTTTTGACTCAAAAGATGTATTCTCTCCTATTGATTTAGTAGGCTGCAACATTAACCAGAAGCCTAATCAAAACAAGCTCTGATACCAATATGACGTAAGTGCTTCTAGGATTGCTTGCACACCTTGCTAAGAAGACCTTACTTGTCTTCTTCTAGGATCCTAATCTCCTCTAGGTCCTTAATAGGCTTAGATGATTAACTAAGACCTAATCCAACTCTTCTCCAAGAGTCTCACTCCTTGTGCTTCACCTTGAAGGACAAACACCCTTTAGTTACTTCAATACTTCTCCTACACTTAGAAGGATCTAAGTGCCATCTCCACACAAACATTAAATTTCATTTTAGGGGTGCAAAAAATGTTGGAAACATTCCATATGCTTCCATTTGGATCCATTTTGAAGGATCTCCAATCCCTTTTCAATCGGGTCTAAGATTTAGCTGTGAGGAGGCCTAATTCCTTGTAGCCGTTGGCAAGGTGTTTTCTCACTTTCTACTCAAATATCGCCAAATGACCTGAAAAAAAAAATAGGTATTTGAATACCCTTTTAGATTTTATCAAATATTCTTCAATTTTTAGAGCTTGATGGCCTCCATACATTGGCTTCCTATAATCTAGGCCAAATAGGGCTAAAAGACCTATTTCCTAGGACTAGACTGATTACTTGTTTGAAACACACTCAAATGGATTGGTGTAAACTCAATCCTCACAACATGACTTGGTATTTTTATAACCCTCCTGGAATTGTACTTTTTTTATATTGTACTTCAAACCCCTGCATATAATCTATAGATTCTTCACTGTCAAGCCTCTAACCAGGCACTCTAAGCTCACCTAGGGCTTGCCATTAAAAATAGTTCTCAACTCTTCATGACTCCTAATACTAAATATGTATATTCTAATGGCTCCCCTAAAACATTTATCTACCCTTAGGAAGATCCCATGGCTAGATTTCATGGGGGAGCCATGAAAAGACAAACTGGTCAAGATAGGACCAGGAAACCTTCTAAACTTTCAACAATTTATTCAAGACCTTAAACTAACTCTAATATACTTTCTTAAAGAATGAAAAACACTTGAAACTATCCTAATAACACAAATCCAACACTAACTTGAAGCTTTTAATCCATAAGATAGCACTGTCACATTGAAAAGCTCAGTATCCACACAAAATAGATTTGCAAAGCTATATTTATTATTCACAAACTTGTTACATTAATCTCTACCTTGAGATTTGAGCCTGAGATGGTCTTAGATTCCCTTCTCCATGTTTTTAGGCTATGTTAGTTAATCTCCCACTCCTACCTTTTAGGGGATCCAAGATTGTCGAGTTGCATGCAACATTTTCCATTATTGCAAATGTTGTCATGACAACTTTTAATACATTTGGCATCTTTGTTTCCATGCCACCATCCTAACTTTTAGGACCTCTAACCCCTATAACTCGATGAACCAACTTCATTTATGGCCTCAAGGCATCTTTCTTACATCACTCATGTATTTAGAACACATTAATAACTCGAATCCACCTCTAAGCTTCTAAGCCTAAGTTTAATAAAAAACAACTAAAAATGACTAATTGGTGACCTTAGCACTATCACTAACTCACCAAGTCCAAATTTTCAATGACCTTCTAAGGTCCAAATCAAACACACAACTTTCTAACTTGGCTAATGTCAGATACAAGCCAAAATGACAATAAGATTAGGAGGCTAGCCTAGGTGCTCCTGCACTAGAAGTGGAGTTATGAGTGGTGTGAAAGATACGTTGAATGAAATGGGATGAAAAAGAATTTATGAAGAAAATAATTCCTATAGAAAATGAATGTTTATTATGGTCTATATGTCATGGTGATTTTAAAGAGAACATGCATGTAGAAGGCTTTCACCTTTGGTTGTAGGAGGGTCTGCATGTTGTTGTTGCTTGAATTATTGTAGGAATTCTTCTTTAGTGTTTGTCTTGTGGTAGAGGTGAAGCTTGTACCCATTTACCAACAACTTGAACTACACCATTTTCAAACACTTTCGCAATCTCATATGGCCCAATCCATTGTGTGTTCAACTTTCTTTGATTTTCTTGAAAGAAAGAGTCATATATAAGTACATAGTCACCAAGGAAATTTTTTTTGATTGTGATGTGACTGTCATGCCACTTTTTCCTTTGATTTTAACTAATTATGTGTGTTTGTTTCAAGGCTGACTTCCTCATTTCATCCAATTGCATTCATCTACATGATCATTTCTCGTTGTGCTACAGGAAGATCTATATCCAATTCTAAGGTTATCCTTATATTTTTATATTCAAACTCAATGAGAATAATGGCGTCCTTTCCATACAAAAACTCAAATGGTGTGAACTCTATTGTGGTCTTCCAAGTAGCTCTATAAGCCCATGCTACTTCAGGAAGTCAATTGGCCCAATCCTTTTTGTGCAAGTGGACTATCTTTGTAAGAATAGACTCGATTTACCCATTAGTAACCTCTACTTGTCCATTTTCTTGAGGGTGATATGGACTAGACTTCTTGTGCCTTATGTTATATTCATTCATTAGTGTAGTAATCAATGTTGATGTAAACTATGCTCTGTGATTTATCACCATCTCTCTTGGAACTCCATATCTGGTGAAGATCTATTCATACAAGAATTTTGCAACTTTGTTATCCTTGACATGTTTCATTTCTCTTAATTCCGCCCACTTAGTGACATAATTAGTACATACCAAGATGTAAGAGTTCCCATTTGATGGAGTATATATGGATCCAGCAAAATCCAAACCCCATTTTTAAAAAGGTGTGACCACTACCTGAGGGTATAAAGGCATTTCATTAGATTTTGTAGACCTTCCCATCCTCTGATAGAAATCACATTTTCTTGTATATCGTGTTGCATCCTTGTGTAGTGTAGGCTAGTAGTATCTTATTCTTAAGACCTTCATTGTTGTCATCTTTGCTACAAAATGACCCCCACATGTCTCATCATGGCATGTATGGAGGATGTCATAAGTCTCATCCTTGTGCACACATCTCCTTAATACCTTATCAAGTCGATCATGTGTAGAACAAGAAGTTTTCTATCCAAAAAAGTTAAAACTTTTCTCAACCAAAAATATATTTTCCTTAGGTGAGAAATAACCAGGGATTTTGTTAGCTACTATATATTTGCAATATCTGCATACCAAGGTGTGTTACTAGAGATAAAGAACAGAAGATCACTAGAAAAAAAACTATCATCAATAAACTTTTATTTATCATCAGTTTGAAGTATATAGAATTTTCAATTGCACCATCTTTTTGTCCTAAAACTGCCCCTATAGCATAGTCTAATGCATATGTATGTATGTGAAAGGGCAGTGACCCATTTGGGCCTCTAAGAACATGTGCTTGAGTAAGAATGAATTTCAACTGCAAGAAGGCTTCATCATAGAATTGAGTCTAGTTGAATTTTGAATATTTTGTAATCAGGGTATACAATGGGCCCTCCATCTTACTAAAATCCTTTATAAATATCCTATAATAGCTACCATGACCTAGGAAGCTTTGAACATCCTTCTATTTTGTTGGAGTAGAAATATTAAGGATGACTTCTATATTTTAGCAGGATCTACTTGTATACTAGCCTGAGATATATTATGTCCTAGGACTATACATTGGTGCATCATCATAAAACATTTATCACTAACTAAAGATAGGTTATTATCCTCACATATCTTCAAAACCTTGCCCAAATTAGTTAGGGCTTCTTCATATGTGACATCATAAGTTGTAAAGTCATCCATGTATATCTCCATACAATCATGGGATATGTTTGAAAAGATATTGATGACTTCTCTCTGAGATGTGGCTGGGGCATTGCAAAGTCCAAATGGAAAATTAGAGCATGCATATGTTCCCCATGGATAGGTAAATATGGTATTCTCTTGGTCCTCAAGGGTAATCTTTATTTAGTTATAACCACTATACCCATCTAGGAATATAAAGTACTTCTTCCCTGCTAGTGAAACTAGGACTTGATCAATGAAAGGTAGAGGAAAGTGATCTTTATCAGTGGAAGTATTTAACTCTATGTAATCCACAAAAACTCTCCATTTTCCTCCTTTCTTGGGGACAATGACTAAAGGTGAAACCCATTGGTTGTCTAATATTGGGTAAATAAAACCAACATTTAAAAACTTCTGCAATTCAGTCTTTACTATTTCCTTTAAGGCAGAATTCACCCTCCTTTGAGATTTTCTAACAAGCATGCTATCCTCCTTAATATAAATCTTATGGGTACAAAACTTAGGATCTAACCATTCCATATCCCCATATTCCCAAGAAAAGGCATGTTTATTGTCTTGTAGTAACTTAGTTAAAAACAACTGATGTTCTTGACTAAGTTTATTATTTATGTTCAAACAACGGCTTGGGAAAACCTCTATCTTCTTATTCAATTTTATTATGGAGGCTTTTGATGTAAGAGAAGGCATTTGGATCTCATGGGGAAGAAATTTGTGGTAAATCTCTTTGACGGCAACAAGGTTGAAAGAACCAGGATCAGGAAGAAGGGGCTGCAAAGAACATGTATGGGTAGTGGAACACCCAAAAGACTTCTCCATAACACCAAAGTTGTTATGAATAATATTGGAAATAAACTCATATTATTCCTACAACTATAGGAAAGGATCCATTTCTAACATCATTAACTGAACCATGAAGTTAAGTTCTTCAGTTTCTTCCCCTAAATCTAGCCAAACTAGTTCTACAAATTCAAATTGAGATTGAGTAAATGGGTATAACGCCAGTTTATTTGTGTTTAGACCATGAGAGATGGTCATATCTCCTAAATGATATTTAATATAAGCATCAGTAGTGGCTAACCATGTTCATCCTAGTATGATAGGATATCCACCTAGTGTGGCTTTAGGAGAGACGATCATGAAGTTAGCAAGATATTCCAAAAAGTCTAATGTAACAACTACATCTTCCACCATCCCATTAGGCTTAACTATAGAATTGTCTGCAAGTTAAAGGAAAATATGAGTAGACCTAAGGTTTGAAATGCTAAGTTTTTGCATGGTGTTTTTAGTTATGACATTGATGGATGCACCTAGGTCAATTGAGGTATTCTTAACTGATGTGTCATTAATAATGACCTCTACTATTAGACCAGTGACATGGATAGTTTGGGGATCCTTTCTTTTCCCGCTAGGTTTCTTTAGACAAGCCTCCCTAATAGCCTTCCCAAAGATAGGGACATTTTTGATTGCTTGAATAAGTGAAATTTTAACATAGATGTGTTTGAGCTGATCAATGATGTCAAAAATTTCTTCCTCCTTTGGCTTAGCTATTTCAGCTTCTAGCCTTTGTGGAAATGGTGGGTCTTATTTCTTAAGAGGTTCAACATCCCTAGGTAATTTTTCTTGAGCAAGTATAGTAGGTATATTTATTGGTTCTGACTCTTTAGATGGTATTTCAGTTTTAACAAGGGAAGTTGGTATAGGAAATGTAGTTCTAGACCTTAAATAAATGTTACTAATGTTTAAGGCATAAGCAAGGTATTATCAAAATTGACTAAATACAAAGGTTGTTGTTGTTGAGGTTTGTTATTAGGATTTTGTTGTGGTTGAGAAGGAAGTTGGGTTGGTCTAGGAGGATTAGTATTGGTTGTAGGAGGTGACATAAGTGCTTGTTTTTGTGGTTGTGGGGGTGGTTGTAGGAATCCAGAAGTTTGGTTTTTCCATTGTTGGCCTCCCCTCAGTTATGGATTCTATTGCCAGTTACCTTGTGGTGGTTTCCATATCCCTTAAGGTTGTTGTTATCTCCCTTGAGGTTGCTTCCAATTTCCTTGGGGTTTTTTCTACTGAGAATTTTGGTAGTTTTTCCACTAAGGCTAGGGGTTATTCCCATTCTAAGACTAATAATTAAAAGAAGGGTGTCATTGATTATTGTATAAATTGGAATAAGGACCACTAAAAGTTAAAGGGTCTTGTGGCATACCTTCTCTTGGATCCCATGGTCTCCTTTTTGCAATGTAGAATGCTTGATCATCATCTCCTTCTACTAGCTTGAAGTCATTAGGAAACATCTTAGTATCCATATTTACCACCATATTGCATCTGCAATCTCTCTTCTTTTGTTTGCAATGAGGGTAGAATTTTGCTGACATAGCCTCAACATCCTCACATTTCTTCTTTACTTGCATGGTATCCAAATGTGTTTCCATGTTGTTAATGATGTCCTACTTGAAGCCTTCCATAAGATGGGTGATTTTTGTCCTTGAATGATGTAGGGGCATCCAAGGTTGAGGTAGGGGCATTTTGTGTGCTCGGTGAAACTACATAAGTGTTTGTGTTTTGGCTGGTTTTGCTCGGTTGCAACCTTGACCGACAGCCTCAGTCATTGAATGAAGCTTGGTCGCTAAAGGAACTCGGTAGTCTCTAGCACTCAGTGAATAGGTTACTCAGTCATGCCTATGGTGCTCAGTCGACACTAGTGCTTGGCGATGCTTGGTTGGCTCAATTATTTCACTGTTGCTCAGTGGATCTTGTTGAACCTTTGGTATTTGGTCTTTGAATATTGTCATTGATGTCAATAATACATTCATGAAATTATAAGGGACATATGGTATGGTTAAAATTATGAAATTATCTTATTTTATGTCCTTCAATATTGTTCAAAACATATTCAAGATATACACTTAAGTGTTATACAATTGACACTTAATGTTCACATTGGTTAAGAAAATGGTTATGAAAAATAGTTTTAGTATATGAGAAAGTCAATAGAATTAGTTATCTGATAGATCCAAACCATAATACCTTTTTGGAAAGGTCGATGAATTAGCTAAAATGGGTCTATGTTATTTTTTTCATATCACATGTATGGAAAGAGAAAAAATCTATTTAACAGATGTAGTTACAAAAATTCATGACAGTTTTGAGCAGTTTTGGTCTAATGGAAGTTTGGGTTATCTAACTACCTCAAAGATGTCAAATTTTTGGATTTATAAGTAGGGGATAAATTCCTCTAAAAGAGAGCATAGGTGTTTGGAGAAAAGTTGTAGGATTTGTGTGGATTTCTTTGTAGATCGAACAGCTTACAGGCAGATTTTAAAACAACAAAGAAGAGGGTAATGCTTTGTCATTCTATTTTATCATTTGTGAATTGATTTTCATTACAGGAGTTTATTAGAGATAGAAGAAGGGATATATATTTGTTTTTGACTCATTCACATTATTATTTTATCAGACCTATTAATGGAAAAAGAAAACATATTTGGGTACTTGATGTTTTAAAGAGAAACAAGGATTTATCACTCCAAGAAAGTTAATAGTTTGAAAGACATTAACTCAAGTCATATTCTTGAATTTAAATATGTTATTTTAAGTCTGATTATACTTTTTATAATCTGATATATTCATTTTAAGAAGTCTTGTATTCTTTGTTGAAATTTATTGATGTGAAAGAATCACTAAGAGAGAAGAAGAGAAGTATATCCTGCATTATATTTTCAACAAGAAGTTGAAATCAATGAATTATGATTTGTATTGTAACAGAGTTGATCCTATGATTTTGTATCTCTTTTATTCATTTTGGAATTTGGTGCTTCTTGTATTCTTAAAGTTGGTGCTTCAAGTGTAAGGGATTGGTGTTCCTTGAAATCAGTGTTTCAAAAATAGGGTGTTGGTGCTTCCCAGAGTTGTAGCTCTAAAAGATTTTCCCAAGAGGCTAATAAAATTTCAGATTCAAAGTGATTTTTACCCTAAGGGGTTTTTCACTATAAATATTGTTTATCTTTTTACATATCTTATTCATATTTCATAAGTATATGTTATAATTCTAAAAATTGAAAAGAACAAGTTTTAAGTAACCACTGATTCACCCCACCTCTCAGTGGTGTTTGTATTCCAACAAGTGGTATAAGAGCAAGGTTCCCTACATAAAGTTTAAAAACTTTGGGTAGATTTTGGTTGAGTGGAATACTTATCTACAATGGCTCATGATAGTTCTTCAAAGGTTCCTATTTTTTATGGATCAGATTATGCTTTTTGGGAAGTAATGATGCAAACATACTTGTTATCTATTAATATTGATGTTTGGGCTTCAGTTGTTAATGGTTATAAAGTTCCTAATGCTTTACCTATAGATATTGATGAAAAGAAGAAGTATTAAAATGATATGAAAGCTAAATTTGCTATATTTAATAGTTTGTCTAAAGATGTTTTTGTTAAGGTAATGCATTGCAGATCTTCTAAAGAAGTATGGGACAAATTGAAAAATACTTATCATGGTAATGATAGGGTTAAAGAAGCCAAGATACAACATTTGAAAGCAAAATTAGAGGACCTAAAGATGGGTAATGATGAAAAGGTAGAAGACTATCTTTTTAAGATAGATGAAATAGTTAATGGCATAAGAGGACTTGGTGAAACAATTGATGATATTGATGTTGTAAAGAAAGTTTTAAGATCTCTTCCTGATAAGTTTGATTCTAAAATATGTTTCATAGAAGAAACTAGGGAAATTAACAAATATACAATGGAAGATATTCATGGAGCACTTGTAGCTTATGAAATGAAAAAGTTTGGCAAGCAGGAATCCACAAGCCAAGAAGCAGCATTCAAAGTAGAAAAGAAGGAAAAGCAAGTCTCATCAGAATCAGAAGACCTTGATGTTCTTGAAGCACATTTCTCAAGGAAATTAAAGAGAGGAGGAGGTAAATACAAAGGTAAACTTCCTTTCAAATGCTTTAATTGTGGTAAAATAGGACACTTTGCATCTAAATGTCCTTATAATAGTCATGATGAAGTAGATGATGAGAAAGAGAAATCAAGTAAAAAGAAATTCTATAACAAAAAGAAGTTCTTTAAGAAGAAAAAGAGTTTGATTTTTGATGTATCAAATAGTGAATCTAGTAGTTTTGAATGTGATGAAAATGAAGTTTCATTCATGGCTATAGAAACTACTTGTCAAGAATTAGATATTGATGATGATGTTGAACTTGTTGAAGGTGATTTAGAATATGAATTTCTTTATGCACTTAAAAAGATCAAGGAATTAAAAAGGAATTTAAGTGTTCAAGAAAATCATTTCATAAAGGAAAAAGAGAACTTTGAAAAAGAAATTAAAGAATTAAATCAATAATTTATAGATTTAAAATTACAAGTGGAAGAACAAAAGAGAATTGTTTTTGTCACTAAGGAAGAGTTAAGTTCTAAAGATCAGGAATGTACAAGGTTAATGAATGAAGTAGTATTATATAAAAGGAATTTAGAAAAATATGAGAATACTACTTTGGATGACATGTTAAGAAAACAAAGAAGAACTGATGATCTAACTGGAATTGGTTTTGAACTTGGACAATCCTCTAGTGACAAGAAATATAAAACTTTATTTGAGATATTCAAATCTGAAAGCAAAGACATAGATCAACATGTTATCACTTCAAATTCAGATAAAAATGCATATTTTAATCAGATTTCTAATGGTAAAAGGTAGGTTACATCAAGCTCTTCATTCATGGGTAAAAGATCTTCAAACAGGTTCACTTCTTTCTTTGATGGATATTGCTTCATGTGTCATCAATATGGACATAGAATAAGTAATTGCAAATATATGTCAAGAAGGTTTTCAAAGTTTCATTTTGGTTACTCCTTTCCTAAAGTGAATGGTTTAATATGTTACAAATGCAATCTTTTTGGTCATGTTATGAGGAATTGCAAAACTAAGTCATTTCAGAATGATCAATCTTATACTAGTCTACAAGTTGATAAAGAATTTGATACTAAAGTAACAAAGATATAGAGGCATAAGATTAATAAGTCTATGTTTGTTCAAATGGCTTTACATTCTAAAGAAAAAGACTTGTGGATAATTGATAGTGGTTGTTCTAGACATATGATAGGTGATAAAACAAAGTTTGATAAATTGGTTAACTACAAAGGTGGCAATGTGAGTTTTGGTGATGATTCTTCAAGGAAAATTAAAGGTTTGGGTTCTTTGATGCTTAGTGACAAAATGTCTATTCATGATATGTATTATGTCAAAGGTTTAAAGTACAATCTTCTAAGTGTTAGTCAAATTTGTGATAATGGATATGAAGTTGTGTTTAATGATCATGGTTGTCAAATCAAATTTAAATCAGGACAGTTGGTTGCATCGGGTAAAAGATCTAAAGGAAATGTATACAACTTAAAAGATATCACAAATGCTAACAATCATGAAGATATTTTTCTTATGGGATAGGTGAATGAAATTTGGTTATGGCACAAAAGACTTGGGCATTTGAATTTTGATAATTTGGTAAAAGATAGTAAGCATCAAAAGGTAAGAGGTATGCCATGTATAAGTAAGCCAAAGAGTATTATCTGTGAAGGGTGTCAACATGGTAAACAAACAAAGACATCTTTCCCTTCAAAAGAATATTTTGCTTCTAAACCATTGCAGTTAGTACATACTGATTTATGTGGTCCTACAAGGACAATATCATTAAATGGTGAGAAATACTTCATGCTTTTTATAGATGGTTATACAAGAATGACATGGGTAACTTTCTTAAAGCATAAATCAGAGGCATTTAACAAGTTTAAGATTTTTAGGAAAATGGTTGAAAAGGAGTCAGACATGAAGATTAAGTGCTTACGATCTAATAAAGGTGGTGAGTTTACTCAGATGAATTTGTTGATTATTGTGAATAACATGGCATCAAAAGACAATATGCAGCATCCAGAACACCTCAACAAAATGGAGTTGTTGAGAGAAAGAACCGAACAGTGAAAGAAATGGCAAGGACTATGTTAGATGAATCTAAAGTACCAAACAGGTATTGGAAAGAAGCAGTTCAAACAGTAGTATACATTTTAAATAGGGCACAACTAAGGTAAAAACTAAGTACACTCCTTATGAGCTATGGTATGGACATCCTGCTTCTGTTGAGCATTTTAGAATTTTTGGAAGTAGACATTTCATTAAGAATTCTGATGATAACATAGGAAGCTTTGATTCAAGATGTGATGAAAGAATATTTTTAGGATATTCTTCTCAAAGTAAAGCTTACAAATGTTTTAATAAAAGGTTGAATAAACTTGTTGAAAGTGTACATGTAAAAGTGGATGAAGTTGTGCAGGATAAAAAGGAAACAATAATGGATTATACTTTTATCAAAGACAATGATAATGACTTCAACAAATCAGATAATAATGTTGATGAAGGTGAAGAAGAGATAAAAGATCAGACAAAGATTCCAAAACTAATAGATACCAAAACTACAAGAACACGATTAAAGAAATATCATCCTCAAGAATAGATTATAGGGGATAAACATGCAGGTATTCAAACAAGAACAAGAACTATATCTAGTGAATGTGCTAATCTTTGTTTGTTATCTCAAATTGAACCTAAATCATATAAAGAAGCTAGTAAGGATGAATTTTGGGTTAAAGCTATGAAAGAGGAACTAAGTCAAATTGAAAAGAATAAGACATGGGAATTAGTACCTAGACCTAAAAATAAAAATGTAATAGGTGCTAAATGGGTTTTTAGAAATAAACTTGATGAAAATGGAAAGATAGCAAGAAACAAGGCTAGATTGGTTTGTAAGGGTTATGCACAGATAGAAGGCGTGGACTTTGATGAAACTTTTGCACCAGTTGCAAGACTTGAGGCAATTAGAATCTTTCTTACATATTCAGCTTTTAAAGGTTTTAAAATGTACCAAATAGATGTTAAAACAACATTTCTAAATGGTTATCTTGATGAAGAGGTTTATATGGATCAACCTGAAGGGTTTGAAAACAAAAATTATCCTAATCATGTTTACAGATTGAAAAAGGCTCTTTATGGTTTGAAACAAGCTCCAAGGGCTTGGTATTCTAGGTTGGATCAATATCTTATAAAAAATGGCTTTAAAAGAGGTGTTGTTGATAGTAACTTGTACATCTATGGTACACGTGATGATATTCTTGTTGTTCTTTTTTATGTTGATGATATAGTGTTTGGATCTAATGATGATGCCTTAAGTCAACGTTTTTCAAAGCTTATGCAATCTGAATTTGAAATGTCCATGCTTGGGGAACTATCATATTTTCTTGGGTTGCAAATTTCTCAATTGGAAAATGGTATTTTCTTATCCCAAACTAAGTATGCAAAAGAAATGTTAAAGAAATTTCATATGGAAGATTGTAAGCCTATGGGAACACCAATGATAACAGGATGTAAACTTACTAAAAATGATGATTCCCCTGATGTTGATCAAACTACTTATAGATCCATGATTGGTCATTTACTATATCTCACTACTTCAAGACCTAATATCATGCATGTTGTCTGTTTGGTTGCAAGATTTTAGTCTTCACCTAAAGAATCTCATGTTATGGCAATTAAAAGAATTTTAAGATATATTTAGGGTACTTTGGATTATGGGATTTGGTATCCTAAACATGATGATTTCAGATTTGTTGCTTATACTGACTCAGATTGGGCAGGTTGTCTAGATGAAAGTAAAAGTACTTGAGGAGCAACATTCTTTTTGGGTAATAGATTGGTATGTTGGCATAGTAAAAAAATAGGACACTACTACTCTTTCTACTGCAGAGGCTGAGTATATTGTAGCATGTTCTTGTTGTCAACAGGTTTTATGGATGATTCAAACATTATTAGATATGAAAGTGCCAGTTTCTACACCAGTTCCTATATTTTGTGATAATCAAAGCACCATTAGTATTTCTAAGAATCTGGTTATGCACTCACGTACCAAGCACATTGATATTCATTGTCACTTCATAAGGGAACATGTTTTGAAAGGTAATTTTGAATTGGAGTTTGTTCCTTCCTCAGATCAGTTGGCTGACATATTTACCAAACCTCTATCAAAAGTAGTATTTGAAGGTTTGAGAACCAGATTGGGAGTTCTCTCTCTTTATTCTCTTGCATAAGTTAAACAATGTGTGATAGGTTTCAGGGGGAGCATTTATGATCATTTTTACAACTGAAATCTTGGTATATCTCCTTTGTCATTGATGTCAAAGGGGGAGAAAACACATGAGGAAAACATATTGTGATTGATGGAATCTATACAGGTACATGATTTTTTCTACATGTGATGATATACAAGTGTTACAGGTATATGTAAAGGTGAATATGTTTTTATAGGTATTGGCATCAATGCCAAAGGGGGAGTATGTTGAACCTTTGGTATTTGGTCTTTGAATATTGTCATTGATGTCAATAATACATTCATGAAATTATAATGGACATATGGTATGGTTAAAATCATTAAATTATCTTATTTTATGTCCTTCAATACTGTTCAAAACATATTCAAGACATACACTTAAGTGTTATACAATTGACACTTAATGTTCACATTGGTTAAGAAAATGATTATGAAAAAATAGTTTTAGTATATGAGAAAGTCGATAGACTTAGTTATCTGATAGACCCAAATCATAATACCTTTTTGGAAAGTTCGATGAATTAGCTAAAATGGGTCTATGTTAGTTTTTTCATATCACATGTAGGAAAAGAGAAAAAATCTGTTTAACAGACGCAATTACAAAAATTCATGACAGTTTTGGTCTAATGGAAGTTTGGGTTATCTAACTACCTCAAAAATGTCAAATTTTTGGATTTATAAATAGGGGATACATTCCTCTAAAAGAGAGCATAGGTGTTTGGAGAAAATTTTCAGAATTTGTGTGGGGTTCTTTGTAGACCGAACAGCTTGCAAGCAGATTTTAAAACATCAAAGAAGAGGGTAATGCTTTGTCATTCTATTTTATCATTTGTGAATTGATTTTCATTGCAAAAGTTTATCAGAGATAGAAGAAGGGATATATATATATATTTGAGTCATTCACATCAATATTTTATTAGACCTATTAATGGAAAAAGAAAACATATTTGGGTACTTGATGTTTTGAAGAGAAACAAGGATTTATCACTCCAAGAAAGTTAATAGTTTGAAAGACATTAACTCAAGTCATAATCTTGAATTCAAATATGTTATTTTAAGTCTAATTATACTTTTTATAATCTGATATATTCATTGTAAGAAGGCTTGTATTCTTTGGTGAAATTTATTGATGTAAAAGAATCAGTAAGAGAGAAGAAGAGACGTATATCCTGCATTATGTTTTCAACAAGAAGTTGAAATCAATGATTTATGATTTGTATTGTAATAGAGTTGATCCTTTGATTTTGTATCTCTTTTATTCATTTTGTAAGTTGGTGCTTCTTGTATTCTTAAAGTTGGTGCTTCAGGTGTAAGGGATTGGTGTTCCTTGAAATTAGTGTTTCAAAAATAGGGTGTTGGTGCTTCCCAGAGTTGTAGCTCTAAAAGATTTGCCCAAGAGGCTAATAAAGTTTCAGATTCAAAGTGGTTTTTACCCTAAGGGGTTTTCCACTATAAATATTGTTTACTTTGTTCTTTTTACATATCTTATTCATATTTCATAAGTATATGTTATAATTATAAAATTTGAAAAGAACAAGTTTTAAGTAACCACTGATTCACCCCCCCTCTCAGTGGTGTTTGTATTCCAAAAGATCTGGCTTGCCGATTGGAGTTCTATGTGATTTTTTGGGCCGACTTGGTGCATTTATTAATTGTATCTTTTGTTGGATTCTCCTAAGTGGATCTGGAGGTCGACATGTTGTATTAAATGTTTGTATACATTTTGTAAGCCGACTTGTATGGCATTTAATGTTTGTTAGGAAGGGTTTGAGGTTTTATCTTGTCGACTTGTGGCTGATGACTAGTATTTAAGAGGAGCTTGAGGTAGATGTTTGAGGGGGTGCTAGTTCTTAGTAGTGGAAGATGGCATAAGCTTAGAGATGCGCTACTGAAGTTGGAGTTGGTGAAGTTGTGGAAAAGTTTCTTCCATGAGATCTGATTCCTATCAGATAGTTTGTAATAGCAGAGCTAGTGGCTGCATACTTGGGAACAAGGAGATTGCTTGGAGGCTTGCGAGCTCAAGTTTAGATCTACCTTATGGTTTCCATCAACTTCTGATTGTCTTTAGAGCTAAACTAGTTGGATTTTGTACGGGATCTATTGTGGATCTTGCAGAATTGTTTACTAATTGTAATTGGCCCTAACCTGGAAGGCCTTACAGTCGGGCATGTTAATGAAAATCAGAGTTAAACAATTGTTTGTGTTGCTTTGTGAGTATTCCACTGTGTTGTTCTGACTTGCTACAAGGTTTGGACTGTCCTTAATTGGATCGACCATCCCTTGATCTGTGTCATTAAAACTCTAGTGTCATTTTTCTTTCCCATAGCTAGCCTATATCCTCTTACTTTCTTGAAAATAGCTCTAGAATAGTTGAGATATATTTTCTATATGTCATCCCATGTTGATCCAATTATATCTACTCCTTCCATAAGGTCCAGAGCTTCAGTACAACTTTTATTTTTTCCTCTAAGAAAGAGAAATTTCTAGGACTCCTCATTGAGTTGATGTTGAGTATTCTTTTGTAGGATAAATAGAAATTGAGATACATATTCCTCAAAACTCTCATCCTCTTTTTGTGACATCTTGAATATTTCATCATCTCTCATATCATTTCCTTTGCAATAATCATCATAATTTGTCAAGAATGCAATCTTCATCTCATCCCAATTATGCACAACATCTCTTCCTAGGCCCATGAACCATCTCAGTGCTGACTCCTTAAGAGTTGTAGGAAATAATTTAAGCCTATGAGCATCAGTAGTGTAGTCATAGCTTCTATAGAGGATGTCAAAGTCAAAGAGAAAGGTATCATGATCCTCTATTACTAAGCCATAGAACTTAGGAAGAGCTAAAGAGGGAATATTATTGAGGTTGTTATTGTCATGTTGATCAGTAATAGGAAATGGAAAAGTGAGAGGAGATGCCATTCTTGGTGGACCTCTTGGTTGATAAACTACTAAAGATAGTTGATTATCAACTTGATTTTGATTGATTAGATTATCAAGAGGATGAATATACAAATTGTCCAAGGTTTCAGCAAAAGGATTTAGATTAATAGGCTCTTCAAATATGTTTAGACCAATAGGTTCTTCTTTCGAGGAAGTTGAGGAAGTGGGTAAATTTTGAACAACATCACCAAAGGGATTCTCTTCTTCTTCTTGGTGGAAAAATATTTCACCTAACTGATTGTTAGGGGCATTGGGAAGGAATATTCCCAAGGCATCTATTCTTCTTCTATATATGAAAATTTAGTGATTCAAAACTAACTTAGACTGAAATAGAACTTTAGAAATACATACTACAAAAAGTAACATGACTACAATAGGTCCTTATCTTGACACCATCTTGACACTATAACTAAAACTCTTATCATCATGAAAGTGGCAATAAAAAATATTTGGTTAGTTAACAATCATAGAGGAGATTTCTCTAAAAAATATAATATGAAAGTAGTTGGAAAATGTCAACCTCTTTCTTCCTGTTGCCTCCTAAGAAAACTCTCATCCTCTTTTTGTGACATCTTGAAGATGTCATCACCTATCATATCATTTCCTTTGCAATAATCCTTGTACTTTGTCAAGAATGCAATATTCACCTCATCCTAGTTATGCACCACATCTCTTCCTAGGCCCATGAACCATCTCAATGCTGACTCCTTAAGAGTTGTAGGAAATAATTTAAGCCTATGAGCATCAGTAGTGTAGTCATAGCTTCTATAGAGGATTTCAAAGTCAAAGAGAAAGGCATCATGATCCTCTATTACTAAGCCATAAAACTTAGGAAGGACTGAAAAGGGAAGATTCTTGAGGTTGTTATTGTCGTGTTGATCAGTAATAGGAAATGGAAAAGTGAGAGGAGATGCCATTCTTGGTGGACCTCTTGGTTGATAAACTACTAAAGGTAGTTTATTATCAACTTGATTTTGATTAATTAGATTATCAAGAGGATGAATATAAAAATTGGCCATGATTTTAGCAAAAGGATTTAGATCAATAGGCTCTTCAAAGATGTTTAGACCAATAGGTTCTTCTTCCTAGGAATTTGAGGAAGTGGGTAAATTTTGAACAACATCATCATAGGGATTCTCTTCTTCTTCTTCTTGGTGGACAAATATTTCACCTAATTGATTGTTAGGGGTATTGGGAAGGAATATTCCCAAGACATCTCTTCTTCTTCTATATATAAAAATTTAACGATTCAAAACTAACTTAGATTGAAATAGAACTTTAGAAATATGGACTACAAAAAGTAACTTAAACTTAAATAAAACTTTACTCATGACTGCAATAGGTCCTTATCTTGACACCATCCCTGACAATGGTGTAAAAAATACTTGACTTCACAAAGGGATTAATAACTAGGTGCATCACTCAACTCATAGATTAGATATCCTATTTGAGTAGCTATAATTCTCAATTTGAAGGCTCATTTAATAAAAAACCTAGGGATGTGTGCTTGAAATGGGCCTACATAGTTTATGTACTTAGTTCCTACTAGATCCATGCTAACTCTAAGACGCGAGAAGTAAATACTTGAAAGTAACTCTATTCTATGGGTGTAAGAAATAAATGTTTTGGAAAGAACTTAACAAAAATGCTTGCAGAATGAAATAATACACTAAATGCATGCAACTAACCAAGAAAAAGTTTAGGTTGAATCATACATGGACTACTTTTCCTGCAGGAATAGTCATGGGAAATGACTTCCATTGGTTGTAGGAATAAGCCAATTCCAAAAAAGATACTAAATATTGTAGGAATGTAAACTAATACTAACTAGGGCTTACTCACTAAGTGGACCCCCTTGAGTGAGTGAGACCATAACTCAATTAAAAACTATTGATCTTCAAAACTTCATCATTTTTTTCATATAACAAAAACAATGACAATTGAACTTACATAAAAATATAATATGCTATTATAAATTCACTCTCTTTTAACTTGCTTTTGTAGGAGAGTAAATACTTATTTATAAGATAATTAACTACTAACTAACTAATAGATCACACCATAGAAATAGGTGGATTTACATTATTGCATCCTAAGAAGATGGAGCATAAACATCCACAAAATAAGGAACAAGAAAATAATTCAACAACATGAAGAACAAATTTAGCATCCACTACTTTCTAAATTTTTTTAGAATTAAGAACATCCCTCTTGACTTGATATTTTCTTTGTTGTCACCATCTTTATCCATGAACTGGTCCAATGACCTCTTCTTTAGTTGCAAGACCGAGTCTTCACAACTAACCGCTTGGATGCCATGTTGGTCATTCTTCCTTAATGATCTGATATGCACCATAATTTTAACAAGAATAACATACATCCAATATGAAACATATATCCATTGTCCACATGATTAAATATTCATTGGAATATAATAATAGTATCACATATAAGTATATTGCATAATGTCATGAAAATATTAATATTCAACCATGAAACTTAAGTATTTTGATCGCATATCAATGAAGCTGATCAAGAAAAAAATGGACAAGTCTGAGAATTATATGGAGAAAAATCCTATAGCAAAAGCTAGACAAAACATGAAAAATACTATTAGGAATATGGACAAATTAACATCCTGTCACAATCTATGCACATTATTGGGCTGTCAAAATCACATAGCACATATAATAGAAAAACATAAAATAAGAAACCAAGGTTGTTAAATATCAGATGAAACATCCAAAGCACACAATGCAAAAGCCAAAATAAAAAAAACACATAATAAAGTTACATAAGGTAGAGACACTATAACTACAACTCTTATCATCATGAAAGTGGCAATAAAAAATATTTGGTTAGTTAAAAATCATATAGGAGATTTCTCTAAAGAATATAATATGAAAGTAGTTGGAAAATGTCAGCGTCTTTCTTCCCATTGCCTCCTAATAACCTTTTCAACAAGAAAACAAGGAGGTGCGGGTTTCCAAGGCCAATGGATAAGGTTAGTCTAAACGAATTGAACCATACACTTATTGTTTTCTCGAGAATCTACTCTTAAATGACAATGGATTGTTGGATTGAATAATAGGACACTTAGAGGTTCATTTTCAGTAGTTATTATCCTTCAAAACTATGATTATAATTAGAAAACCAATTCTTATGGTCTTGTAATAATATTGTAACTTAAAGAGACTTAATCCTTAGGCATGCATGCTCTTTGTAAGCGCCTTTTATTAAGAAAAGAATCATTTTACCTTCTCTAATATGTTTCTTTATGCGCAAACATGTGTGATTGATACTTTTTTTTGTGATGGTATGCATATTCTTTAAGTGTATCTTATATCCTTCAACACCTTATGATAGATAAACATACCTATGTAGGTTGTAGGTTATTTCATTAGTTTGAATGCCTTCTAGTTGTGATAACACCTAATTTTTCCTTCTAGAATTGATAAAATTGCATCTTTCCTATGAAACATGATGAATAAGTATGTCAAAACCTAAGTTATGTAAGGGAAAAGTTTCTCATTAAATAATTATGTTTTCAACGATAATAAAGGTCACATACACTCAGTGCATCATCACTATACACCATAGGTTTTATTTCAAGTCATCTTTTTTACTCTTTTTTAGTAGCAATATAGTTTAGACTAGGTGGAAACTCATGACAACAACCCTCTTTAGAAGTTGGCCTCAAATATTAGAGCCCATCTATGAGACCATTCCATGTCTTAGGATTTTATCGAGTTGATAACTTGGAAAGGGTGCAAAATTTTGTGATAATACTGACCTTATGTGGTACTTTTTATTTATGTCTTATTTATATAGAATTATGGATAGATGGAAGTACATTGATAATTAAATGTACAACCTATAGTGGTGTGAGTGTAGTTGATTATGTCATTTTTTGGTAAATATTGATAGGCTAGATAATAAACATGATAATAGAGGATCCTCCTACAAAACTAAAATCACATCACTACCCAATTGATACTACACTACTTTGGCAAACAAGAAATCAACCTATAATAACAAAATAATATAATCTTCAACATTTGGTAATTAAACAAAAAACTTTAGAAAATTGATTTATCTTCATAGAAGCTTTGAAATAAATAATATAAAAGAAAGAAAAGTGTAAGAAGGGTTCACAAGTCATAAATTAATGGGGATAAGTCAGGAGAATCTTGAAATATGGATAAGGGTGATAAACATGAATTTTTTTTATTTTTGAACAAATGTTTTGCTTTATGAGGAGTGCAATATAATAAGGAAAGATATAAAAAAGCTAAGCAAAGAGGGGTTAAACAAATTTTTACCAATATATTATAAAAAAAAGAGTGAGTAAATGACCATAAGTAGATATGAGCTAATTTATTTAGGGAAAAATAACCCAAATTTTTTTGGAGGGAACTTCAACAAAGGCAAAAAAACATAGAGAATATTATTAGAGCCAATCTTACTAATGCAAGAAAACTTTATGAACACTAACAAAAAAAAATGCACCTCCCATAGTCCACATGACAACAACATTATTTACTTTACAATAGGTTAAAGAAGGTATTAAGAAGGTGAGCATAGGGAAGGCTTGTAACATGGCTGAGTTACAAGAAACATAATTAAAATGGAGAAGTGACATTTAAGTTCTCCATATTAAGAACATTTTCAACAACTTCATTGATCTTGGGCTTCCAAGAGATTGGACGACCAACCTTGTGATATCTTTCTTTAAGAGTGGTGATATAAATAATCCATCCAATTACCAAACCATCATGATTAGTCCATTGCTTACAATTTTTTTAGAATCATGGTCAATCATCTTATTAGTAGCCTTGTTCAGATATTTATAAGCCTTAATTCTAGTAGAGTAACCTAGAAATATGCCTTCATCACCTTTTGAATCAAATTTTCCATTTCTATCATCTTTCAGAATGTAACATCTACTTCCAAATAATCTAAAATAACTTACATTAGGTCTATAACCATACCATAGCTCATAAGGTGTCTTGTTTGTCCCTTTCTTCAGTTGTACTTGGTTCAGTGTATAGACAACAGTACTGATAGCTTCTCTCCAATAAATGTGTGCAACATCTTTTTCAATTAGCAATGTTCTAGCACAATTAACAATTGATCTATTCCTTCTTTCAGCAATCCCATTCTGTTGTGGAGTCCTCGGTGTAGATACATGTTTCTTTATTCCATGATCATTACAAAAGTTAGTAAATTCATCATAAATGAATTCACCACCTCTCTCTGACCTCAAGCATTTTAGTTTCTTACCAATTTCTTTCTCTACTTTTTCTTTGTACCACTTAAAATTTTGATAAGATTCTGATTTTTCTTTTAAGAACATCACTGACATCATCCTAGAGAAATAATCAACAAACAAGATAAAATATATATCTCCATAATAGCTTTGAGTTCTCATCGAACCACATAAATCAGTATGAACTAAATCTAGAATAGCATTAGATGAATATTGTTTTCTCTTAAAACTAGACTTTGTCATTTTACCCATTTGACATTGTTTGCACATCACATGGTCAGGCTTAGATATACTCGGTAAACCTCTAACTTTCCTTTTCTTATTGATCTTTACCATGTTGTCAAAATTCACATGACATAACCTCTTGTGCCATAACCAAACATCATCATTCTTAGCCATTAAACAAGAAGTTTCAACATTCTCCAAATAAAATAGGTTAGCTCTAGATTGTTCACCAGTACCGATCAGTCTTCCAACATCATCATAGATCTTTACTCTTGTATTCTCAAATGCAACTCAATGACATGTGTTGTTCAATTGTGATACACTCAACATATTATAGTTAAGTCCTTTCACCCAATAAGCATTTTCACATCTGATCTTGTTATTTAGCAATATAGACCCTTTACTTTTCAATTGATAGGGTGTATCATTTCCCATTTTTACAGATCTTCCATTATAATGTTCAAGATATTCAAAATTCTCTTCATCACCAGTCATATGATGTGTGCAACCACTATTAATAATCCATGTATCATTTTTTATTACTTTAGAAATAAGTGCCTTTTCTACATACCTTTCTTCTTCTTCTTCAGAATCTTCCTTTAATGCAACAAACACCACTTCAATATCTTCATTAGTTTTAGTCACAGTATCATCATCATCATCAACAACTAGGTAGCATGCCTTTTTTCCTTTATCTCTATAGTTTCTATAGTCTCTATTTCCTCTCTGTCAGTTACCTTTGTGATCTCGGTAATCTCTTCTATCATTCTTTCTTTTACATGATATTTCACTTGTTTTCTCATCATCTTTCTTGTTAGGACATCTTGCAATAATATGACTGATCTCTTTACATTTGAAACATAATAAGGGTATCTTACCTCTATATTTTCCTTTGCCTTTTGACAACCTTCTAGCCATTAATGCTTCAAGTTCATCAAGCTCATCTTCTTCAGCTTCACTATCACTTTCATTTCTTATCTTATGCCTACTACTTGATCTACCAATATTCAAAGATTCAATACAAATGCAAATCTACCTTAGGTAAAATACTGTTACCAAAGTTGTTAAGCTCAAATGAAGTCAATCTTTTGATTAGAATACTAAAAGAAACATCATTACCAGGAATTGCTCTCATTTCATGTATTGTAGAGACCCTAATAGCATAGGAAAGCAATAATGTTATGATAATTTTACTTACCATAGTTTCTTCTTCAATAATTCCACCTGCTCCTCGGATAGCATTCACCACTTCCTTGACTCAGTTGTTGTACTGAGTAATGTTTTCACCTTATTTCATCTTCATATCATCAAATTTTCCTCTTAAGCTTTGTGCTTTTTCCCTGAGCACATTTTGATCTCCTCCATGGACTAGTGTCAATTTATTCCACATTTCATTTGCAGTTGTACGGTTCTTAATGTCTTCAAATTTTGTATTTGATAAAGAAGAAGCAATCTCAATTATCATAGCATTATGCTCTTGTCTCTCTTTCATCTTTGTGACAATCAAAGGACCAGAAGGTGTTATGAAATCATTTGCCAAGTAGTATAGTACAGAATCCCCAATGCTTGATAGATACAACTTCATCTTGCTTTTCCATGTTGAGAAATTATCTTTGCTTAGCTTTGACACCTCTCTCTTATACATCTTTAGATCTTTAACTTAAGTCCTTCAAAATTCTTCATTCAAGTACTCTAATCTCTGATACCAATTGTTAGATAACTAAGAGGGGGGGTGAATCAATTAAGTCCAATTATCCTACAGTCCTGAATTCCTCTCTAGATGTATAAAACCAACTTCAACAAATAAACTAAATAGCTCGGTAAATTTTTTTATGTGCCTTACTCTTAATTAACTGACTATCAAATAAATTATCTAGTATATACCGATCAAACCAGTTAATGTAATGTGTAAAGTAAAATATCAAAACATCACATGCATACACATTTAACACTTGAATTTTAATGTGGAAACCCTGTTAGGGGAAAAACCACCTGGGACCGATACCCAAAATATTTTCACTCTTCTGAAGTGAGCTCAGTTAAGAGACAACCCTATTAAAGGTTACAAAACACAATGTAAGATGTGACCTTCTTAGAGGATTTATCACTAATAGTTCTTTGTGACCATACATTCACTTGGGTCAACAAGAAAATAAGTAACATTCATTGAATGTCAATATAGAAATAAAAAGACTATTAAGTCCCACTCCGTTAAGAGATTTTGTCTATAGTAATGGTTAGAAAGCAACATTATATGACCTGATTCAAATGCAACTTCTTGTGCTCATTTTCAGATCTATGCTAAGCTCAATATAACTCTGACCATCATAATCTCTTCAATCTCCTTCTTCCTCTAACTCGGTTATCTCCTTCTGATGCTTGATGTTGTCTGTAGAATTGCTTGGGTCTCACTTCAACTTGTCTGACCAGCTTCACATGTATACAATCTTCTTCTCGCACTTATAACTCTTATTGAATTTCTTGTTTCCTTATATAGACATGATAAACCATTTTCTTTTCAGCCATATATTTTGCCTCCTAATCTCCATTATTGATTTTGCCTCTTTAACCTTCCTCAGAACTTGTGCCTTGAAACATTTTCAATCTTCATCGTCTAATCAACCTTGAATTTTGTTAGTCATAGATCTTCACAACTAAACTTTTTCTGTATCCTTGGAATATTCTAGATTCATCTAGCTCATCATCTTATGTCGGCAATCACATGATCCATATTATTTCTCTTGCTTGGTCAATACCGCAATGTGTTAGTGACTTCCTGCTCAGTTAATACCACACTCAATATACACTGCATCTACTCAATATATACTAAGTTCTTCATATACTGACCAAATTAACTTGTACATTCTTGATCTTCAACACTTAAATGAATCATGTAATACAATCAAATCATGATCATATTGTCATAGAATCATCAATAAGTTGCCCAATGAATACCATATTCATAACTTACTCATACATCTTATCTTCATGCTAATATCTCATTCCTTCACCAATATTGCCTTCTTTGGATGTTTGCAACTATCATGATAAGTACAATCAAAACTAGTTGACATCAATGACAATATAACAACTTATCTAATGTCTCACATATACCTTAGTAGCTCAGTGATCATCTTCACATTCTCCCAATCTATTCTCCAAATAGTCAATCAATTATACAATAAGTATATTGCATAATGTCATAAAAGTATTAATGTTCAACCATGAAACTTAACCTTGAAACTTAAGTCTTTTGGTTGCAAGCCAATGAAGCTGATCAAGACAAAAATGGAAAAGTCTGAGAATTATATGGAGAACAATCCTATAGAAAAAACTAGACAAAACATGAAAAATACTATCAGGAATATGGACAAATTAACATCCTATCACTATCTATGCACATTATTGGGCTATCAAAATCACATAACACATATAATAGAAAAACATAAAATAAGAAACCAAGGTTGTTAAATATCAGATGAAACATCTAAAGGGCACAATAGAAAAGCCAAAATCAAAATAAATACATTAGAAAGTTACATAAGGTAGAGACACTATAACTACAACTCTTATCATCATGAAAGTGGCAATAAAAAATATTTGGCCAGTTAACAATCATATAAGAGATTTCTCTAAAAAATACAATATGAAAGTAGTTGGAAAATGTCAACCTCTTTCTTCCCATTGCCTCCTAAGAACTTTTTCAACAAGAAAACAAGGAGGTGCAGGTTTCCAGTACCAATGGATAAGGTTAGTCTAAATGAATTGAAGCATACACATATTGTTTTCCTTGAGAATCTATTCTTAAATGACAATGGATTGTTGGATTGAATAATAGGACACTTAGGGGTTCATTTTTAGTAGTTATTATCCTTCTAAACTACGATTACAATTTGAAAACCAATTCTTATGGTCTTGTAATAATGTTTTAACTTAAAGAGACTTAATTCTTAGGCATGCATGCTCTTTGTAAGCGCCTTTAATTAATAAAACAATCATTTTACCTTCTCTAATATGTCTCTTTATG
The DNA here is from genome assembly GCA_027943335.1 of Chamaecyparis obtusa. Classification (NCBI taxonomy): domain Eukaryota; kingdom Viridiplantae; phylum Streptophyta; class Pinopsida; order Cupressales; family Cupressaceae; genus Chamaecyparis; species Chamaecyparis obtusa. Next base: position 1,787,161 of record BSBK01003862.1, on the reverse strand, counting down.
TACAAACATGTGTGATTGATACTTTTGTTTTTGTGTGATGGTATGCATAGTCTTTAAGTATATCTTATATCCTTCAACACCTTATGCATACCTATGTAGGCTGTAGGTTATTTTATTAGTTTGAATGCCTTGTAGTTTTGAAAAAACCTAATTTTCCATTCTAGAATTGATAAAATTGTAGCTTTCCTATGAAACGTGATGAATAAGTATTTCAAAACTTGAGTTATGTAAGGGTAAAGTTTCTCATTGAATAATTGTGTATTTTCAAAAATAATAAAGGTCGCATACACTCAGTGCATCATTACTATAGATCATAGGTTTTATTTCAAGTCATCTTTTTGTCTCTTTTCTAGTATGCAATATAGTTTAGACTAGGTTGAAACTCATGGAAACAACCCTCTTTAGAAGTTGATCTCAACTATTAGAGCCCATCTATGAGACCATCCCATGTTTCAGGATTTTATCGAGTTGATAACTCAGAAAGGGTGCAAACTTTTGTGATAATATTGACCTTATGTACCTACTTGTTATTTATGTCTTGTTTATATAGAATTATGGATAAATGGAAGTACATTGAGAATTAAATGTACAACCTATAGTAGTGTGAGTGTAGTTGATTATGTCATTTTCTGGCAAATATTGATAGGCTAGATAATAAACATGGCAATAGAGGATCCTCCTACAAAACTAAAATCACATCACTACCCAATTGGTACTACACTACTTTGGCAAAAAAGAAATCAACCTATAATAACAAAATAATATAATCTTCAACATTTGGGAATTAAACAAAAATCTTTAGAAAATTGATTTATCTTCATAGAAGCTTTGAAATAAATAATATAAAAGAAAGAAAAGTGTAAGAAGGGTTTACAAGTCATAAATGAATAGAGATAAGTCAGGAGGATCTTGAAATATGGATAAGGGTGATATATATGAAAAAAATGTTATTTTTGAACAAATATTTTGCTTTATGAGGAGTGCAATATAATAAGGAAAGATATAAAAAAGCTAAGCAAAGAGGGGTTAAACAAATTTTTACCAATATATTATAAAAGAAAATGAGTGAGTAAATGATCATAAGTAGACATGAGCTAATTTATTTAGGGAAAAATAACCCAGATCTTTTTGGAGGGAACTTCAACAAAGGAAACAAAACATAGAGAATATTATTGGAGTCGATCAACGTCTTATTGATGCAAGAAAAAAATATGAACATTAACCACAAACAAATGTACCTCCCCATAGTCCACACGACAACAACACTATTTACTTTACAATAGGTTAAAGAAGGTATTAAGAAGGTGAGCATAGGGAAGGCTTGTAACATGGTTGAGTTACAAGAAACATACAATTTAAAATGGGGAAGTGACATTTAAGCTCTCCATATTAAGAACATTTTCAACAAATTCATCAACCTTGGGCTTCCAAGAGATTGGATGACCAACCTTGTGATATCTTTCTTTAAGAGTGGTGATATAAATAATCCATCTAATTACCAAACCATCATGATTAGTCCATTGCTTACAAATTTTTTTAGAAGCGTGGTCAATCATAAAATCAGATAGTGAGTAGAAGAAAAAGGAAAGAGAGAAAAATGAAAAGTATGTTTTAGACCAAAGAACGTAGGTATAGATCATGACATTACTTTGAGACATATCGTTGAAAAAGTTTTGGATGGTAAAGAGGAAGGATGTTGCTATTTCTTTGACTTCTAGAAATCCCTGATATTTTCCTAAGAGCAAATTATGGTGTATAATGAAAAATCTAGATATCCTGCAACAATATAGATGGATTGTTCATAGACTTTTTGAGGAAGTATGGGTGAAAATCAAAACTTAGGAAGTTTTTTTACAAAAATATTTAGTAGTATTCTATAAGTGTCAAACAAGGGCATTCTTGTTAGATTAGGTGAAAAACTAATCTCCCAAGAACACCTGCATGCATAACCCTGTCACATGGAAGAAGCAAAGAATAGAAAGCAAGAAAATCATGGAGGCTAAAAAGCCAGAGACATCATATGCACATTCAAAAGAACAATATCTATTATGAACAATGCATTGAGTTTCTGAAAAATACAAAAAGGGAATCCTTATAAAAGGATACCGAAACCCTAAAGGAGAAAACCCTAAAGAATAAGAAGATGCCTAAGTCTAACTTAAGTGTAGAGAATAATAGACTAATAATTAAATAAATTAATTATTAGCTATAATATGACTACTCTAACAATTCTCTTCCCCCTATGCTTTTTGGTCTTTATATTAACAAATACGAAGATGGCTAAATATGCAAAGAGGGAACATTATTATTTGGGAGAGTATGTTGTGAGGATTCTCTTATGTACATTAATGATCTCATCTTGATTGCTAGATCAATTCAATGGTTACAAGAAAAAATATACGCCTTAGAGTAATTTTGCAGGGAATTTGGTATGTAAGTCAACACCAACAAAACAAAGATCATAATCTTCTTAAATAAAAGGAAGAAAAAACAACCCAACTTAAAAGCTTGTAGTGAATATTCTAAAATAAGTCAATTAGTATAAATATTTTTGCATTGAATCCAACAACAAATTCAACGAGGATACTTGAAAAAGGTAGAGATCTTTAGGAGGATGGAGAGGGCTATATGATTTGCAAAATAGAAGTAGGGAGGCAAAGTTCTAGGTTTGAAAAACTATTTGGATTCTTTTTGGGCTCTTAGTTATTCTAATGATTCTTTATGGATGTGAATTATGGGCCAACGATACTTCAATGATAAAGTAGAGGCAAATAGAGAGGATTCAAAAACATAGAATCACAAACATATTAAAACTAGAAACTTTAGTACCTTATGAGAATCTTCTTGCGAAAATGAGTACCTTTCTTATCGAGGCCATTGCTATGGTATGTCTCATAGATCATCTTAAAAAAATTAATAGATGGAGACACACAAATGACTTAAGACCATTATTGAAGAAGTCTTGAATAAAACAAATCATTAAATGAATGAACTAATAAAACATTCACTTGAGTATATGCCCAAATAATAACAAAGAAACAAAAGTTTTTTTAATAAATAAATTTTGCAAGTCTATAAAGAATAATCATTAAAAAAATATTAACTTGACTAATTTAACCCTACTTATGATCATCATCAAAACTGCTTACTTAGGAGCAAATACATTGTAGACAGCAAAGTTTCTTCCAGTTCAATTGAGGACTAATTCACACCATATTTGACCTGAAACAAGCAGGTATAAAAAGTCTAATGAATGATGAGAAAAAAGGAGTTATATCTTTTACAAGAGATAACATATGGAATTAGAAAAGCTCTTTATTCCCGAGTGCATAGCTTACTAGGATATTTGCGCCAAGCATTTAGACCCTTCAGTAGCTATTTCACAATTTGTTCAAAAAACGCTGAGATTTGGAAAACGGAAAGATCCACTATCCTGTAAACTGTCTTTTACATAGTGAATTTAAAAAAAATCCTTTATTCTATTCTACTGAACTGACATGGGGCCTAACTTAGACGCGCACGAAACTAGCTTCCGTTTCGGGCAAAGCTGGAAATAAACAAGCCCGATAAAAGCAATATTAAAGGTTCACAATTCCAACTGCCTTGACTAATGGGGGATCAACTGTGGCTTGACAAATGGGGAGATCATGATTAAGACTGGCATGACTTGAGTACCACATCATATTTTCAACTTTTCATATTCAGTGCTCACGGAAACTGAAAATGGAGGAAAGATGGTGAAAATGGTTCACAACCATGTCTACGGAGAGGGAAAGGTGGCTTCACCCACCGATTATGTTGCAGTGGGAATCTCCGCTCTCACAATATTTATGTAAGTCCACTGTTTCTTTATTTAACTTTCTTCCGATCTTAACTGACTTTATCCACCTTTATTTGTAGGCTCTGCCAATTGTACCATTATACTCTTTCATGCCCTTCGTAAACAATTAGGAAGATAAGTCGTGTGTTAAATCCACCCATATGAGTTTTTTTCATAGTTGTGGTTTTATTTGAAGCCTTTCGCTTTTTGAGTGTAGTGTCTGCCAACACACCTAAAATTCTAGGCCTCAACGTGGGCTCATTTTGAAAATATCAAGCTGTTTCTTCCTATAGCATTTTGAATAAAACATTCAAATAGCTTCCATCGATCAGTTCCAGTAGCTTGCATTCTTACCTAAGTTGGGCACCTCATTTGCTTTTTTAAACCTAAATCGGCAATGCACAGGTTTCATTGTAAAGTAGTATGATGTGTAGTATCCAAAGTAGATTTTGTGCTGATTCCAAAAGATCGAAACATAAAATTGACTTGTGCCCTGATCAGACTTGCGACGAAGACCTGGTCCCTTGACAAATTGAAGAATCATAAACTATTAGATAGTTTCAAAAAAAGAAATTGAGCCCTGCCCACAGATAAAATTGTTGAAATTGGAGAGATTCGCTCTTTATCAAATAAATGAATCACAAAGACCTCTAAATAGATACACATATGGAGAGATGTGTCTCTTGCATGAAACATGATTGCACATAACAAGTTCTAAGGTTTCATTCATCCAAACATTAATTTGTTCCCTTGCTATTTTAGACTTTTGTTGGTTTACAACTTGATTTCTTCATCCCTTGTTCAATCTTCACACTTGGAATCTTGATTTTCTTCTTTTGGCAATTGCATGCTTTCGACTTAATCATTTCAGATCTGATCACGAGGGCCTCATATTTTCACGCTCTCATGTCTTCATCATGCCAATTCGTTATTGGATTGAACTTGAATCACTAATTTGGTTAACTGATTTTCATCTTTCAACTTGGATTCACCTCAACTTATCTTATCAGCTTAATTGGCACCACCCTGCATTTTTGTTGAATTGGAGGCATCAAATGACTTCAAAAGACTAATTGTCCTCCTGAAGCCATTAAAAAGTTAACAACTGTTTTCTTTTCTGAGATCTATCCACACATTAGATAAAATGCTGCAGTATTTCCTTTTTCAAATTTGTTTTTGTTCCAATAATAGGTGAACCACATCTAAGCATTATGGCCTATTCAACTTATGACAACTTGGGGCTTTTAACTCCTTACTTGCCATAGTTAATGCGGTGACCAACTACTCCCAATAAGGACTCAACACAACAATAAACAAAATGTTGTTTTAGTACCAAAAATTGACACATGCCAACTTTGCCTCATGCTGTAGTTACTTATTCCACCTGGTACCTTCCTATGAAGGTTGTGCATCAGAAGTGTTATAAGGATAAAAAAACTAGAGCTATAGTTGCCCACACAATTAAACCTTGTATCCATGGCCCAATGGCAAAAAGCCTCCTATATCTCCCTTTGATCTCATAGAATTGAAAACTAGTGTTGGGATTGCTATTGCCTCTATTATCCTCTTCTTTATTTTTTCCTTCTCAATGTCTGCGATGAGAGATATTGCCTCTATTTTTTCACTTATCATTTCCTTAAGCCAGATGAAAAACAAAACAATTTATTTGCATTAAATTGGAAGTTTGCTTGAAACAAGCTTATAATTTGATAAACATGTTGAACAAGAGCTTAAACCATTATTCTCTTCAAAATTGGTTACAAGTAATTGTTTTTTTGTTTGGATGGATAGTTCACATCTTATTTTAGTTTCCTTCTCTTCTATCATTTTCTTCTCTATAACCATCTACCTTCAAGTTGACTCCTCTTTTTTTTTATTCTTTAAATGCTTTGCCTTTTTAGTTTCACCTGCACTAGCTAGCCATTTCATCTCCTTTTTGATTGAACCTCCTCTAAACTCTTTCCTAGTCCTTGACATTGAAGCTCAACCATTGGGAAAACAATAGCTAGCCATCAAGAGAATGGTCAAGAGAATCTATGTCTGATTCCGAGTCCAAAATCAGCTTGCCGAGTCCGAGGCAATTCCAAGTCTCGTAAGTATGCTCCAACACTTCCACAAATAGCTTCAATGATTGTCAATAGTCAACAACACAGAAAGCATCCAACCGTATGGATACCAGTAGACAGCAAACCAAGGAAAAAGAATAGCCACGAATGGACAAAAGGGCACTGCAAAAGCTTAATGAATTGATGCCTTAGTATCACCAAGATAAGAAAAAGATAAAAGCACAACCCCAAAGGAAATAAATGAACATAATACTCTATAACCTTTTGTTGGTTAACAGATTTTTCCTTTTACTTTAATTGAATAAAATAATTCAATTGACACTATGTAACCCAAATAGGATAAATCTGTCAACAACAGTTGGGATTTGTCATAATGATCATATCTCTCTGCATGAAGGTGCAGCTCCCTCTAAAATGATTTGCTATGACCTTTTCAAATGACTAAAATGAGAAAACTGAAAGAATAATACTTTTAACCCTAAAGTATCAAAGGTCACAGCATTCATTCATAACTTTGATATTCATCTCATAAATGTAATGTAGAACAACACTAAATAGACTCAGCCAACCGACTGATCTTATAATGGTAAGAGAAGAAGAATGAAAGCTTGCTTGAAACACATATACAGTTCATAGTAATCCAAAATCACATTACAACCACAAACGAACTCCAACCGAAGTCACATTCATGCACTTAAAAATGAACACACTAAAAGCTGCAATATAGATTCAGATTAAAACACTCTTTGAATCATAAAGTTTTTCAAGTTTTTCTGAAAGATAACAAGTATTGCTAAGAACTGGAAATCAAAGTTTGGCCGACCCTTATAGAGTCATAATAAGCCCTTAAAATAGCCCGTAGGCATAACTGTTTTTCAGATAAGTTTAAACTAAAAGTGCTTAAAAGAGACCACTCTCCAAGAGTATAGTAGAAACAAAGTTTTTAAACCAATGAGCAAATAACAGGAACATTATGCAGATTCAATCGGAAGCTGGAACTTTGGATCACGTTCAGGCTGGAGGCGAGATAGAAGGCAGTGTGGTATTGCTGGCATTTGTTGAGACACCACACGTCTTGCGCCATTCTAGGTGCGCGGTAGAGAAACTTACTACAGTTTGATGATTCGAGACTCCTATATGGGCAATCCTTTCTTTCCACACCTTCTCTTTCCAAACTTGGGTGACTTTGTCCTTGTGAGTGTCAAGGTGATCCAAGCAAATAATAAGCATAGACTCGATTTTAGCTATTTTGGAAAAATCTCCAGCTGTTAGAGTCTTGGCTTTTTGGGTCAGTCTCATTCTTTCTTCAAAGGATCTAACCATTTCCTTTGCATTATGCACAGTCTGCCCATCTTCTTTGAATAAATGGATCTCGATACATCTGAGATCATCACCCATCACCCCGGTCAATGCATTCAATTCTTTTGACAGCTTTGTGCTTTCTTCTATGGCCTGTCTGATTATCGAAGCCCTCCATTCCAAGTGTTCCTTTGACACATATAGCATTTCATCATCAAGGTCTTGCACAAGGTTTTTTGCTAAAAATTTCATTATGCCATATTTCTGGACGTCAATCACCTGAGCAATCATGGCAGATCATTGAAGTCTTTCTTTATCCCAGGAGCTTATTTCTGCAAGGCTGGACTTAGCAACTGTTGCCCCTTCATAAATTTTGCTCAAATTTATGATGTATTTTGTTCCTTCTCTGACGACAGAGTCCAACCAATCTGCATAAGCTTCTGCAATCATCCTGTTACGCTGAATTTGATCTTTCATGGTTTGGTTGTCAAGTGATTTAGGATCAAAGGTCAAGGAGAGCTGAGATGTAGGTGCTATATCCTGATTTCAGATGGAGTAGATGTAATCTGCCATTTCTCTTAAAGCCATCTTCATTTCTTTTTTCTCCTTTTCATTCTTCCAAGTTCTTGAAATTATCTTCTTCGTAGAAGACTCCAAATGTTTAACATCAGCTGCTCGAGTAGCTGCCCCCAAATCTACCCTCTCAATTTTAAAATCTTCTGCTGTAACTTCCTCAGTATTTTTGTCAGTGGTAGGAATGGCGACTTTTGCAAACCAGTGCCCTGTTTTATCATCCGTGTCAATTACCACTTCCATTTTTGGCTTTTTAGCCTTTATCTCTTGCCCCAAACATTTGCTGACCATGTCATTGTCTGGCAATGATATGGGCACAATCTTCCTTTTTTAATTTATCGAAGCTTCCAGCCACTTGGGCACACTTGGCAGCTCTTTAACTGAGGGTGTCTGCAACAAAGTTGATTCAATTGTTAAAGTATTATTAGCAGATTGAACTTCTGTAGGATTATTATCTTCAGCTTCCAAATCATCCTCATCTAAGACAATGTGCGTTTGGCCTTCCATAGTTGCCAGCACCTCTTTAGTTGAGTCCAATTCTGCAAATTCTTTATTCCCTGTAGCTTTCTTCAACCTTTTGCTTCTGGACCTGGTAGTTCTAATGGGAGAGGAAGCCGTGATTGCGGTCTTAGTTTTCCTGGGTGGATTCTTTTTGGACTTGGCGCTGCCTGCAATATCAAGATCAATACTAGCATCAGAAGAAGGATTCTTAGCTTGGGAAACAGAGATATCATGGGGCTCCTTAGAGATTTTTGCTTCTTCCGTATGCAGTTTCTCTAATCTACACTCTCTTAACCATTTCTCTGTTCTAATCACATTAAAAGTCCTGGCTTGTAAGTTTTCTTCTTATGTAAAATCACATGTAAAACTTACAACGGACAAAGTGTAGTAGACTACGTGATATGTTCTCATTTATCTACTACCAAAATATCAGATTTTAGGATCAAACACTGCCCTACAGAGCTAAATTCAGACCATATGCCTCTCTTCATTAAGTACAATATCAGAGTTAACAAACCACACAACAGCCAACACCAAAGAGACAGCACGAAAGGACAGATAGAGGGAAAAATACTTATAAACTATGAGAATAAAGATGTTGCACTAGAACAACAGATTCAAATGATACATAACAACGCAAGCTTCAAGGAGGACAACGATAAGAAAGAGTATATCAGCAGCAGTTTGGTTATTCCTCTAATCCAAAAAGCCCTAAAGGGTTGTAAGAGAACAAAATCAAAGAAAAACATCTCAAACATGTTCCCATCTAATCCGTGGTATGACGAAGAATGTAAGGCTGCCAAAAGAGGTCTTAAGGGGAGAAAGGAAAACAAAGCAATCGTATGGGAATACAAACAACTGATCAAATCAAAAAAAGATGAATATGTGACAAACCGTAGGAAGGAGCTAATCAAGTTAGGAAAACTCAATCCTAAGGGATTCTGAAGAGAGTTACAACAGGTTAGAAAGCATGCTGAAAATAAAATCAAGGATTCTCAATGGCTGGAATACGCAAAATTGTTATATGAGAGACCGGAAGGAGAGACTCCTCCTCCTATAATCAACAGCTCGGTTGACTTATTCTCAATTGAAGACATCAACCTAGGGATAAAGAGGTTAGCAAGTGGCAAAGCCCAAGATATTGATGGGCTGCAAGCAAAATTCTTAAATTTACTAGCACCACACATTCAAAACATTTTCAACAAAGTCTCACAAGGCTGCTTTCCCACAGATTGGATTACCAGCATAGTTATCCCACTACATAAGAGCAGAGACGTCAACAACCCCTCCAATTACCGCACCATCATGGTGAATCCTCTTTTGGGTAAGCTCTATGGGAGTATGCTAGAGCGTAGAATCAGCAGTTGGGCAGAAAAAGAGGAAAAAAGAGCGAAGGGGTAGGCTGGATTCAGACCAAAACACTCCACCATTGATCATTGTATTACCTTAAGATACCTCATCGAGAAAGTATGGGATAAAAAAGGCGATGAAGCTTTTTGCTGCTTTGTTGACTTCAAGAAAGCCTTTGATACTATCCCTAAAGATAAATTGTGGAGTAGAATGGAAGAACTGGAAGTGCCAAAAGAATACAGGGCTGCTGTTTACAAGCTGTATGAACAAGTTAAAGCAAAAATCAGAACTAAAGAGGGCATGTCAGAATGTTTCAGGAGTAACATTGGGGTCAAACAAGGATACCCGCTCTCCCCCACCTTGTTTGGACTTTATATAGATAAGCTGGAGGAATGGATAAACAAGGCCAATGGGGAAGGCATTCAGCTTGCTGGTTATGTGATTAGACGGCTTCTTTACGCAGATGACCTCATCCTCGTTGCTAACACTGCTAGTGGCTTGAGGGAACACTTGAATTATCTAGAGACCTTTTGCACAGAAGTAGGGATGGAAGTCAACACATCTAAGACAAAAATCATGATCTTCTCTTTGAAGAAAAGATAGCAGCAACATACATTCATATTTAAGGGCAACACATTAGAAATTGTGGAAGAATACAAATATTTAGGGATGGACTTCCATTATCAGCTAAGTTGGGAAACTTGCAGATCAAAAAGAATTCAGGGGGGTTGGAAGGCCTCTTACCTCCTTCAGAATAGGTGCAGGAAAGCGGAGTTGTGGGATTGGAAGACTAGGAAAACTTTTTTTGGGCTTTTGGTGATTCTGGTTGTCCTATACGGTAGTGAAATATGGGGGAGCAGCGTATCAAACCACAAATGGTGACAAATAGAAAGAATACAAAAACATTTCATTACCACCAACCTCAAAGTCAAGTTAACGGTTCCCTACGAGATTCTTCTAGCAGAGGCAGGCATGTTCTGGGTGGAAGCCTATGCAGTTATTCGCTTGCTAAGCTATCTAAAAAAGGTAGAAAAGATGGATACGCATCGTTGGCCTAAGTTAGTGGTTGCAGAGGAGCTAGACCGTCGGAAGAAGACATGGAGGAAACAAAATATTAAATGGTTCAACAAATGGAACATTGATTACCAAGAATGTCCTGAAAACAACACAGAGATAAAAAAGTGGGTATTAGAAAAAGTTAGGACTGCCATGTGGACAAATGAGGTCGGTAGAAAAAAGGCTTATTATGTCAACGAATTTAACCACACTTGCGAGCATGGTGACAAAGAATACCTAGGAGTCGACATTAGAGGGAAGGCAAGAATCTTGATCGCCTAGCTGAGGTCCGGCTCACATCACTTGAGGTGCGAAACCGATAGATGGAAGAGCCCTAAAGGAAAGTGGGAGGAGAGAATTTGTAGGTTTTGCAATAAGGGCGTAGTGGAGATGGAATGACACTATATCAAGGAGTGTAGGACATACGAAGACATCCGGGTTCAATTCATGGACACGATACAAGTGAACAATATAAAAGACCTGTTTGAGGGGACAAGACTTCACAAGGTGGCCACCTGGCTAATGCAGCTCCACAAAAGGAGGGACAGCCTAGAGAAATCCCAACAGAATAGTTAGTGGATCACCTTTTGGTCCCATAGACCATTGGTCTTGTGGACGTTTGTAAAACTCATTTCATTTCTCCTTTTGTGCTCCAATCAATTTCAGGTATGGGCTTTGCCTATACTACATTGAGAAAATTAGGATCCAATATCTCCTCCCCATCTTCTTCTTCAACACCTTTCATATTGATAGGTAACCTCATATGAACAATTTGTTTCAAAGTGAAACGGGAACACAATCTTCTTCTTACTTCGAATTCATCTTCACAATCTTCCCGATAGTCTTTTAGCTGGGGAATATGTGTGAATCCCTCCTTCATGTTCAAGTAGGATGCTGCAAAACCTTTGCTGTCAAATTAAGACCTGACAATATAAGTTTTGAAATTCAACCTCTTAATCTCTATTTCCACATTCAAAGCATCAGAAACTGATTTACAGGAATAATGGCCTAGCTCAATAGGAAAGGTAACACCAGAGGGGCCTTTGCACTTCAGACGCTTGTCGATATGCACCATTTGCCTACATACTTCTGAGAGGACTAAATTATCCAATACATACCTTGGCAACCTCAGGGGTTCACCCTCGAAACCTCCTACTCTTATGTATGTGAATCTCGTGAACTGGGTAAAATAGCTGCCATATGTACTAATCAATTGAATTCTTCGCTTTGATAACCTTTTATTTGGTTTTCCTTGAAGTTCAAACACCAAACGGACGAAAAATATATCATTCACTCTGTTGAAATTCTCAGAGCATTTTTGCAATTGAAGGAGAGGGTAATATTCATAGATCTTCATCTCTGGTACTAAGGGTTCATGTGGTAACCCTACCCATTCTCTTGTGCAGGCTAACAAATAGAAAAGGAAAGAGGACATATAGAAATCTCTCATCCAAACAAAGTTCGCTAACCCTTCATGCAACTTCTCCGCAATGAGCTCACCTCAATCTACAAACTTCTCTCCCTTTAACAAAATTTGAATATAGAAAAACATCCAGTCCTCCGAGTGAAATGTATGCTGGTTTCCTTTTACTCTGTTCAACAGAATCACCAAATCCCTGACCTTGGGTATAAAATGTTCACTAGTTAGAGGGCTTGGAAGTCGTGAGCCACCTTTTTGCATTTTGCGTAGCCAGTAACGCGCAATGGTACTCCGATATTGTTTCTTCTTCTCTGAGAAAAAGGAGTAAGATTTACTTATTGTCCAGGCTTCATAAGGTTCTTTGTTAGGAATTCCCATAGCAACCATTATAGTTCCCCTATCTATCCTTACCAATTCTTCACCTGAAACCTTACGAATGCACCTTTCATTTTTGTCACATCGGTTCATGCATTCAAGTACTAATTTAGGGCAAGGGACTCCAGTAGGAAAAGTCGCCGCTTCTATTAGTCCACTTTTATTTACCATGTCTGCAACTGATCCTTCCTTTGGGTCTTTAAATCTCTCTAAAATCTCTTCTATAATTACATGCAGGAGAGATGTATCTCCCATCTCTGGGATTGAATTGACTAGGCTAGAGGTTTTCCCTAACTTAGGTAAGGATGGTTTATTGTAGGTCATCTCTTCTTCACAATGAAATTAGTAGAAAGCAATATAGAAAACTATCCGAATCAAGGAATTTTAAAAGCTTCAACAAATGTCAGAATTTAGCAAGATCAGGGTTTCAATAAAACTCACCAGAATTCATTCAAATTGTCACTCCTGAGCACAATCTGCAATTTCCTTCAACCTCCTATTTCTCCGATCTCAAGATAACTTAATAGCTTAAGGGAGAGAACAACTAACCTTCTTTTAAACAAGAGTGACGATCTTGCCTAAATCTTCGGCACGCCTGAGTATTAACAAAACCTGCGCGAATTAATGATGAAAAGACGTCGTGATTGACATCACATTAATTCACGGTCATTTCCAACCACTTAAGCTCAACTTCTCATGATTACTTTTCCCAAAAAAGAATTTTAAATTTCAAAATGCCTGGAATATTCCTTTTCCGTACTCTCTTTATTTCCATATCTGGCTATAGAGGATTCGAATCTGCCACACCTTCGACGATTTTTACATTTTGAACTTTGAACCAAGAGAAAATAATAAGTTCAAAGTTCAAATTCAAATTTTGATTTGGACTTGACTCTCAACACATGGATGTGACGACTTCTTTGATTTCTTTAGACCAAAAGACTTCCGCTTGCTCCTTTTTAAAATTTGAACCTCACTATTTGAACCGAACCAAAAAGGTTCAAAGTTCAAATTCAATTTTCAAAACACTTCCTCGGGATGAACTAGCCAACTTGCAGCCGCAAAAGCAAAGACGCGCAAGCGGAATTTGAACTCAATGTTTTGAACTAAGACTTGGTTCAAAATTAAGGTTCAAAAAGAAGAAAACCATTACTCAGGGAGCAAAAATAGAAGACAAACTACTTGACGCCAGCAAAAATTGGTGAGGTAACACCTTTATGATGTTGCCAACAACAATTCAGCTCATTAGCAAGTGAGAAAAATAAAATATTCCATTCTCCAAACTACATGAAAATTTTGCATATTCATTTGACATTGACTATATTATTGAAAGCAATAATAATCACTAGAGCAAATTGACTCCAACTTAAGACTTGTAGCATGTTACTAAGTCAATTGTAACAACTCCTAACACACTCAAAATGATATCATGGTTGTAGCTGAAAAACGGAAAATGCTGAGAGGGGGAAGGGGTGAATCAGTATTTTAAACTTTAGAGTAGAGAAAACAAATCAAAGCCACACTCGCACACAGAGACAAGAGACACAAAATTTTTATCACGTGGAAAACCCAAGATGGGTTAAAAAACCATAGCTCTACTAACCAGCTGGGCAACAACCCCTTCTTACAAAGAGCTACAACTCTTTCAGCACTACAATCCTGTACTGGCTTCAAGCAGCTTACATAAGGCTACAACCTTATCAAAAAGATATCAGATATATAGAACAAGAATTAGTTCCTTATCTTTACATAAGCGTAAAGACGCACAAACGTTTGACAAACTCTCTTAATACACGCTTGAATCAAATCTGGCATTTAGGCCTTCAGTCCTTCATGTGCCATCAAGAGTTTGGTATGAATTCAATCTATTCCCCACATTTCATGCTGCTCCTGAAAGAAATTCTTCAGCTCTTAGTTACACTTTTGTTGTGTGAACTTCTGTAATTTGTGCCGCAAGCTCTGACTGTTCAAAATGATTTTTGCATCAATAAAACATCATGCACACATCCTCGCACACCTTCCTTTGTTCAAGTATCTACTTCTACAGCCACCACTCACACAAACCACTCACGGTTTTTCGCAGCATCCTTTATAAAAGAACAAGACGTATATCAGTGAGAGATTTGTCAAAAACACGTCAGCTATATTCGAAACTCTCTTATGTGCTTGCGTGATCACCAAAAAATACTTTTATTCGTATTGGACATCCTTTTTAAAATAGTTGTAACTTTTTCTTCTTATCATTTTAAAGCTTGCACGTTTTCTATTACAGACCGAGAACCTTTATTTGTCACTTTTCATATTGCTGTGACCGGTCAAAAATAGACTTCACACCCGACAAGCACCATGCTATTAACTTCTCTGCATTTTTATTCTTCAAGACCAGTTGCCTTTTTTTGGGTTCCAACCTATACTGTTACAATACACATCAACTCCCGTTTTTTCTAGCACCATGCAACCGCATTCTTCAAAGATTTCTCATTCAAAATTGCTCATAGTCTCCATGACTGTGCAGATTTGGACACGTCACCCGGCTCACATTTTCCTTCCCCTATAGACGTCAAACTTATTGTTTTTCTTGTTACTTTGTTTTGCATGCACAACCTGCCTATCTTTTAGACATTTTTTTTTTCTTTCTCACAGTGTCGTTTTCACTTGTTACCACTGTATTGCTGCTTCGAATCTTCCAAAAGGAATGATTAAAACTTGCTAGCTGTTGCCAGGTTCCCATCCGTTTTCTAGAACGTTCCAGATTTTCGGTCATTATTTTGTGTCCACATCAAACAAAAAAACAACGAAGACCAGGCTTGGTAGGCATAAGAAGCTGCTCCTTTTGTTACGAGCGTTAAGTCTTCATTCTCTAAAAACGGCTCACACACAAAATTGATGGGATGATAACATCTGATCCTTCCTGGTTCGTAAAAACAGAATGATGAAATTACAAACTTCTTAAGAGACAACCATTCATGCAAGACACTTTGCGAGTTGATGAAACCAAAACACACAGCAAGGACAAATGTAATTGTAGACATTCTCAAGGAGAGACATTTGTCTTATATCTAATTTGTCAAGAATCAAACAAAACACAAAACACGACAACACATGTCATCTAGGGCGGCAACGGAAACGAATTAGATTACAAAAAAATAACAATCTCCTCCTTTTTGTCATTGATGGAAAACTCATTGAAGCATTATTGAACAGTTGCAAATCTGAGACAAACCTGAACAGAAAACAAATCTGAAGCAAGTCCCCCTGAAAGCTAAAACCAACTGAAACAAAGCTGAACAGTTTGCAAATTTGAACCAACTCCCCCACACCACTGAACCAACTGAAAGCAACTCCCCTTGAGGATCTACTCCCCCTTTGTCATCAATGACTACAAGACTAAAAACAACTGCAGTCCGAAAGATATAACAATGAAGTGCTTCTGCTGAAAACAAATCTTTCATTGAGGTGGAGTAACACCAAACTTGCTTTGAAGATACTCGAAGCGATATCGGGGTAGAGGTTTAGTAAACACATCTACAACTTGTTCCTTCGAACAAACATTGTTCAGCTTTACTATATTATTAGCAACTTGCTCCTTCAGATAGTGATATTTGATTGGTATGTGTTTGGTGCAAGAATGCATCACTGGATTCTTCGAGATATCAATGGCGCTTGTGTTGTCACAAAAAATACAAATAGGATCAGTAAACTCAAGCTTATAATCACACAAAGTATTCTTCATCCAAATTACTTGAGTGCAGCATGAAACAACTGCAACATATTCAGCCGTAGCGGTGGATAATGAAGCGCAAGACTGTTTCTTGCTAAGCCATGAGACCAAACAACCACCTAAAAAGAAAGCATACCCACTAGTGTTTTTCTTATCATCCACTGAACCTCCCCAATCTGCATCTGTATAGGCTGTAACAAGAAAATCAGAACCCCTTGGAAACCAAAGACCAAGATCAGCTGTACCTTTCAGATATTTGAAAATTCCCTTAATAGCTTGAACATGTGTCTATTTTGGAGAAGCTTGAAATCTAGCAACATATCCCACAACTTGCATAATATCTGGTCTAGTGGCTGTCACAAACAATAGACTCCCTACCATAGATCTATAAAAAGACTGATCAACTGAAGGAGACACATCCTCCTTACTTAGCTTGCATTCGGTTTCCATAGGAGTGCTGATTGGATTGCAATCTTCCATCTTAAATCTCTTAAGTAACTATCTAACATACTTAGCTTGGGAAATGAAAATACCTTTAGAAGATTGATTAATTTGCAACTCAAGAAAGTACATTAACTCACCCATTATAGACATCTCGAACTCATTTTTCATACAAGCAGCAAATGTCTTAGACATATTGACACTGTCACTCCCAAAAATCAGATCATCAACATAAACAACAACAATGAGAATGATGTTACCTTCTTCTTTAACATACAAGCTGCTGTCTACGTATCCCTTTTTGAAGCCCTGCTGCTGCAAATAATTATCCAGCCTGTCATACCAAGCTCTACGAGCTTGTTTGAGTCTGTATAATGCCTTTTTCAGCTTGCACACATAGTCTACATTGTTAGAAATCAGGCCTTCCGGTTGTTCAACATAAATTTCTTCAACTAAATCTCCATTTAAAAAGACAGATTTAACATCCATTTGGAAAACTTTAAAGCCTTTGAAAGAAGCAAATGCAAGAAAAATTTTGATTGCTTCTAACCTTGCAACCGGTGCAAAGGTCTCACTAAAATCCACATCTTCAATTTGAGAATAACCTTTGCAAACTAAGCGAGCCTTGTTTCAAATTATCTTACCATTTTCATTTACCTTGTTCCGAATACCCATTTTGTACCTATCACATTCTTGTTGATGGGTCTTGGCACGAGCTCCGAAGTATTGCTCTTTTTGATTTGGTCTAATTCCTCTTTCATGGCAGCCACCCAATGTTCATCTACAACTGCCTCTTCAAAACACTTAGGCTCAATCATGGAAATAAGTGAGAAGTCATCATCCTCAAAGTAGTTAACATTTTCCTAGCATTCCTAGTCTTTCTTTCACCTATAACCTGATCAATAGGATGATTCTTTTGCACAAACTTAGAAAAAGTTTTGAAATTAGAAGCATCATGATCATCTTAAGAATTATTCCTGGAATTATCATGTAAATTTTCAGCATCATTAGAAGTAGGAATTGTTTGTTCATGAGCAGATTGTACTTTACCTTTGTCATTCTCACCACTCTTGCTAGCTGTTACAACTTGAATATGTGGAGCAGAAGAGGGTACAATAGTGCTGGTTTGAGTTTTAGAAGATACCACAGTGCTGGTTTGAGTTTTACCTTCTTCAGGGCTATCATCATTCTCACCAAATTGATTAGTAACCTTATGAACCTTAACATTTGCACTCTCTACTAATTTATGCAGCCTTTTATTGTAGCATTTGAATGCCTTACTTTTAGAGGGATAGCCAAGAAAAATACCTTCATCAGCTCTAGATTCAAACTTACCCAAGTTATCTTCGTCTCTCCTAATGTAGCATGGACTCTCAAAATTTTTAAAGTACTGAATAGTAGCTGGTTTACCTTTCCAGAGTTCATATGGAGTCTTCTTGAGCTTGGGTCTCAACAATGTTCTATTCTGAATATAAACTGCTATGTGGACAACCTCTCTCCAAAATATATCTTTCACCTTTCTTTCCTTCATCATGCAACGTGCCATTTCTTGAACGGTTCTGTTTTTTCTTTCCACAACATCATTTTGTTATGGTGTTCTTGGGGCTGAAACCTGTTTCTTGATACCATGTTGCTCACAAAACTTGACAAACTCATTAGAAGTGAATTTTTCCCCATTATCAGAATGCAAGCATTTGATTTTCATATCCATTTCATTTTCAACCAGACTTTTTAAAAATCTTAAAACTTCTTTAAGGCTTCTGATTTTTCTTTTAGGAAAGTAACCCATGTCATGCGAGTAAAGTCATCAATAAGGAGCATAAAGTATTTCTCAACTTGAAGACTTGCTGCCCTTGTTGGTCCACAAAGATCCGTGTGGATAAGTTCAAGTGGCCTACTGTTGAACTCATCTTTTGGTTTGAAGGAAGCTCTAGTTTGTTTGCTTTCTTGACAATTTTTGCAAACAACATCAGCTAGTTTCTCTAACATTGACATATCTCTAACAACCTCCTTTTTGTTGATCTTGATAATATTGTCAATGCCCAAACCGCTTGTGCCAAAGCCAAGCATCCTCTACCTTGCTCAAACAACATGTTTCATCATCAGAATCATCAAGAATGTAGAGATTATTAGCTGCTCTAGTTGGTTTAGCTATGACTTCAATTCCATTTTTAATAGTGCAAGCATTAGAGTTAAAACTAAGATCATAACCTTGATCACATAGTTGGCTTACACTTAACAAATTGTGTTTCAACCCTTCTACATAAAGAACATTCTCAACAATAGTTTCATCATTATTAATTAGGACTGTACCTATACCAGCAACCTTTGCAGAAGAGCTACCACCAAATCTAACTTTACCACCTTTCATTTTCTTGAGAGAATGAAACTTACTGAAGTCACCTGTCATATGTTGGGAGCAGCCACTGTCAACATACCATATATCCTTCTCACTGCTAGCTAGAAGAGCTGTTTGAACAACTAGAGCTTTAAGAGGAGTCTTTGAAACTTCTCTTCTCCAAATCTTAGTCACTTTAGTTCTTCTTTTAAGTTCAACATTATAAAACAAATCTGCACTATAGCTGTTACAAAATCTTGATGTATGGCCAAACTTATTACAGCTGTAGCAAATCAAGTTGAACTTCCTAAAAACATTTTTTTCATGCTGAAAATAATTCTTGTAGGGAGCAGCTCTATGTCCAAAGTAATTACATGCAAAACAGTAGCCATAGAAAAAAGGTTTATTTACCTTGTTAAGAGTAGACTGACTACTTTCCGGTGGTGAAGAGTTTAGATCAGATTGCATGCCAACTCCTCTTTTATCTTTGGTGGGTCTTTGAGAGC
The DNA here is from genome assembly GCA_027943335.1 of Chamaecyparis obtusa. Lineage (NCBI taxonomy): Eukaryota > Viridiplantae > Streptophyta > Pinopsida > Cupressales > Cupressaceae > Chamaecyparis > Chamaecyparis obtusa. The sequence goes on along the minus strand of BSBK01003862.1, from coordinate 1,767,695 downwards.
TAAGGACGTCATCTAATGTGACTTTACCATTGCTAAAAGACAGTTTTTCACTTGAGAGCATAGAGGTTTTACCAATGTTTCTAAGAGGAACAATTTCAGCTTCTAGCTAGGCAATGTTATCTTCCTTTATTTTAATATGATTTTCCAAATCTTCACGAATCTTTTTGGCCTCCTCATTCAACAATTTAGAATCAGCAAGCTGAGTTTCGGTCTCTCTAAGAGATGTAGCAATCTTTAGCTTTTCAGCATTCTCAACTTGTAGAAGATCCACAAGACTTAGATTTTTCTTTTTTAGTTTCTTAATCTCAGATAGAGTTGAAATCAATTCAAGTTCAAGGTCTACTTCATCATCTTCATTATCTCCAATTTCTTCAGAACTTGCATCATCAATAGCCACATCGTCAATAGCCATGAACATGACTTCACTTATCTTAGAATCATTTTCGTTGCTTGAAGAATCATCGCTGTCATTTTTTGAAAACAGCACCTTCTTGCCCTTTTCAGATTTCCAATTTTTCTTGGCAAACCTCCTAGATTTTCGTTGGTTGAATTCTTTTTCATCATTGGTGTCCTCTTCTTTATCAAACAGACACTTAGAGGCAAAGTGACCAAACTTTCCGCAGTTGAAGCATTTCAGACCAGACTTGCCTTTGTTTTTGTTAAGGCCTTTTTTCAACCTTCTAATGAGGTAAGCTATTTCCTCATTGGAGTCTTCATCTGAGCCTTCACTTGGATTGTTCTCTTTGTCCTTGCTTCTTTTAGAAGCCTTGAATGCAGATTCAGTTTTAGAAGACCCTTCAACTATAGTCCTCATCTCATATGCAATCAAGATACCATGTAGTTTGTCAACAGTTAGAGTGTCTAAATCTGACATTTCTTCAATAGCAGAGACTTTAGCATCAAGTCTCATGGGAAGAGAACAAAGAATCTTCTGAACCATAGTTTTCTTTTCAACATTTTCACCTAGACCTCTTAAAGCGTTGACAACCTTATCAACATGAAGAAAATATGCAGCAATGTTCTCACTGTCCTTCATGCGAAGACCTTCAAAGACAGCCCTGTGAGTTTGAACCTTAGCTTTCCTGACTTTGTCATCACCTTGATATGCATTGTGCAATTTATCCCAAATGTCTTTTGTGGTAGCGCAGTGCATGACCTTTACAAATTCAGCCTCAGTTAGGCCACACAAAATTGCATTCATGGCCTTGGCATTATTCTCAAATTCCTTTTTACCATTGGCATCTACAGGAGGAGTAGCAGGGATAATATAGCCATTTACAAGACTAAGATAGACATCGCAGCCAAGAGACATGATGTAAGTCTTCATGCGAACACTCCAGAATGCAAAGTTGTTCCCATCGAAGAGAGGGGCACGGTTTGTAGCAAGACCTTCTAAGGCACTCATGATGGGCACAAGGATCGAACTCTCAAAATTTTAAGCATGGGAAGAGAGTGACCGGCTTTGATACCAATTGAAAAACGAAAAATGCTGAGAGGGGGAGGGGGTGAATCAGTATTTTAAACTTTAGAGCAGAGAACAAATCAAAGCCACACTCGCACACAGAGACGAGACAAATTTTTTATCACGTGGAAAACCCAAGACGGGTTAAAAAACCACAGCTCTACTAACCAGCTAGGCAACAACCCCTTCTTACAAAGAGCTACAACTCTTTCAGAACTACAATCCTGTACCGGCTTCAACTAGCTTACATAAGGCTACAACCTTATCAAAAATATATCAGATATATAGAACAAGAATTAGTTCCTTGTCTTTACATAAGTGTAAAGACGCACAAACGTTTGACAGACTCCCTTAATACATGCTTGAATCAAATCTGGCATTTAGGCCTTCAGTCCTTCATGTGCCATCAAGAGTCTGGTATGAATTCAATCTATTCCCCACATTTCATGTTGCTCTTGAAAGAAATTCTTCAGCTCTTAGTTACACTTCTGTTGTGTGAACTTTTGTAATTTGTGCCGCAAGCTCTGACTGTTCAAAATGATTTTTGCATCAATAAAACATCATGCACACATCCTCGCACACCTTCCTCTGTTCAAGTATCTACTTCTACAACCACCACTCACACAGACCACTCACGGTTTTTCGCAGCATCCTTTATAAAAGAACCAAACGTATGTCAGTGAGAGATTTCTCAAAAAAACGTCAGCTATATTCGAAACTCTCTTATGTGCTTGCGTGATCACCAAAAAAAACTTTTATTCATATTGGACATCCTTTTTAAAATAACTTTAACTTTTTCTTATCATTTTTAAGCTTGCACGTTTTCTATTATAGACCAAGAACCTATATATGTCACTTTTCATATTGCCGTGACCGGTCAAAAACAGACTTCACACCCGACAAGCACCATGCTGTAAACTTCTCTGCATTTTTATTCTTCAAGACTAGTTGCCTTTTTTTGGGTTCCAACCTATATTGTTACAATACACATCAACTCCCATTTTTTCAAGTACTGTGCAACCGCATTCTTCAAAGATTTCTCATTCGAAATTGCTCAGTCTGCACGACTGTGTAGATTTGGACACGTCACCCAGCTCACATTTTCCTTCCCTTGTAGATGTCAAACTTACTGTTTTTCTTGTTACTTCATTTTGCATGCACAACCCGCCTATCTTTTAGACTTTTTTTTGTTTCTCACAGTGCCGTTTTCACTTGTTACCACTGTATTGTTGCTTCGAATCTTCCAAATGGAATGATTAAAACTTTCTAGCTGTCGCCAGGTGCCCATCTGTTTTCTAGAATGTTCTAGATTTTCGGTTATTATTTTGTTTCCACATCAAACAAAAAAACAATGAAGACCAGGCTTGGTAGGCATAAGAAGCTGCTCCTTTTGTTACGAGCGTTAAGTCTTCATTCTCTAAAAACGGCTCACACACAAAACTGACGGGATGATGACATCTGTTCCTTCCTGGTTTGTAAAAACAAAATGATGAAATTACAGACTTCTTAAGAGACACAACCATTCACGCAAGACACTTTGCGAGCTGATGAAACTGAAACACACAACGATGACAAATGTAACTACAGACATTCTCAAGGAGAGACATTTGTCTTATATCAAATTTGTCAAGAATCAAGCAAAACACAAAACACGACAACACATGTCATTCAGGGCGGCAACGGAAACGAATTAGATGACAAAAAAACAACAGTAGTACCTTACTACATGCTTTTAGAAACCCATAGTTGACTCGTATCATAGTTACAAGTGAGTCTTTGGCCTTAAACTTTTAACACCTATAGGCAACCTCTAGTTGATCTTTGAGTATCTATGCTTGACAAAAGTTTACTAGAAACAAGAACTAAAACAATTTTTTCTAAAAAGCGATCATTTATTGTGTACAACCAATTAATTTTTTTGGTGATGCAAGATCGCTTGTGGACCAAGATGCTTCTGCATTAGTTTTCATCCAAACATATTTTCAAATATGTGGTACCTATCATAGACAATGTCCTAGAATTCCATTTAATTCAAAAATATCTCGAAAGTAGAGCTTGACAACCTTAGCTCCCCTGAATGATGACTTACCCATGGGAATGAAGTGTGAACATTTTGTCAACCAGTCAACCACAATAATGATTTCATCCTTACATTTAAAATTGTGGAAGTGTTGTGATGAAATCCATGGATACAATTTCCCATAATGAGTTGGTAATAGCATGAGGCTGAAGAATTTTGGAAGTTAGATACTTATATTTCTATTGCAATTATAAGTATCACACAAAACTACAAGTATTATAATGTTTTCCTTTATGTTTTGCTGAAAACTTTGGTAGTCATATTTTTATGGGTATTTTGACAAGCTACATGCCTTGTGGGAGATACATGCCCATGTTCAAGTCCTTTGTTAATGTTAGGGAATTCATTTCTAAAATATTTAAGATATTTGACGAAGATGCTACATTTCTTAAGTAATCAAGCTTTCCCCTTTCATTTATCTATTTTTTCTTGTTTTAGTCCTTTGTAGTCTTGATGATGTTAAGGAATTATAGATCAGGAGATAAGATGTAAACTGAATGTATGCAGTAGAATACAATTGCCTTGGTTATTGATTGATTCTACAAAATACAATAACTATATATATTGAATCTAAAGGATGTCAATATGAATAGTCATGATTTATCATATATGATAAGCCATGATTGTTCGTATTAACAAATCGTATAACATATGATTAACGTTTTAATCCCAACGTAATTATATTGCATATCAAACGACGGCATGAATAATGAATAAGACAGTCACAATACTACCGTGACTGTCATATACGAACAGTCCGATAGTATCGTGACTATTCGTATATGCCAGTCACGATACGTATGCGTGACTTCCTTAGCATATGCCAGTCACGATACATATATGCCAGTTTGATAGTATACGTGACTTCCTAACTGTTAATCATGTTTGACTTAAACAATCGATTCAATAACATCGTTACATATTAATTATTATACGGTATGTATATATATATATATATATATATATATCATGATTGTCTCGTTGATTATTAAACATGAACACACAATACTTTAACACTCTCTCTTGAGAGAGTTTAATAGAATTTGTAGAACTTTTCATATCATGATATTTGGCCCAATCCAAGACACTTAAAAAATGTCGATCATGATGAGTTTTTACATAGTAATAATGTAAATGTTAAGATGTCCGGTCCTATCCGGGACAAACCCTTTTCGGGAGTCGATCCTAACAACTTTATTACCCAACAAGTAATAACATAAGCAACAAGATGTCCGGTCCTATCCGGGACAAACCCTTACGGGAGTCGATCTTGAAGCCTGGTTACTATTGTCAAGATCGTCACCTTGACATAGTAACCTATATACACAGAAGATCGTCATCTTCACAATTTTGAAATATTTCAATATTTTATTCATGAATAAAAAATGTACATTAATAATTACATTCAGATTTTGATCAAACCAATTTTCCTTCTAAAGGAATCTGTCTTTACTTTTGCAAGAGGTTTAGTAAAGATATGTGCATTTTGTTTTTCAGTACTGATATAGATCAGTTTAATGATCTTCCTGTCTACCATATCTCTCACATAGTGATATGGGATCTCTATGTGTTTTGACTGATTGTGGATACTAAGTTTACGTAGAGACATGTCACTATGTGATATGTTTTATAGGGTTTAATCAATATGTAATATTAAGTTCAGAAGGATCCTAATATGATTCATATGGATACTAAGAAATCATATATTACATAATTCGTGATATGAAATATCACCTAACATGTGATGTGAGGAATCACCTAACATGTGATACCCAATTTTCAATATCACCTAACACGTGATATGAGGAATCCCCTGACATGTGATACCCAATTTTCAATATCATCTAACATGTGATATGGGGAATCACCTGACATGTGATACCCAATTTTACATATCACCTAACATGTGATATGAGGAATCACCTTAGATCATGATACCTAATTTTCATACCACCTTGATATGAGGAATCACCTTAGATTTCTCTCTCAAGGAGAAGAATGCAATAACATACAAGATGATAGATGAAACTCCTTTTCATCTAAGGCTTCATTCTCCAACATGCCAAGTTTATCTCGAAGGTACACAACCTTACCTCTAGCAAGAAACTTGGTGAGAATATCAGCCATATGTTCTGTAGGGATAATGTACCTTGAATAGCATACTTGTGCACTACATCTCTTATATAGTTTGCATCACTCTAGGTGAACCCCAAGTTATGTAAGAGATAGCATAAAAGTATTTTAGCCAGCACACATGAGACTCAATCTCATGATCATAGTCTTCTGGATGCTTCCTTTAAGGTCTTTGTAACAACCTCCTCACCTCCTCGTCCAAGGTTGTTTTTAGATGAACTATTATACTCCCTCTGAATCTAATATCAACCTTCTGTGAGGAAGTTGTGTCTTTGTTCTATAGTCTGCATTATACTCTTTTCTTGAATTCCCAACCATCTATCTAGGAATATCATGACCTAGATATCTTCATAAAAGCCTTCTAGTTCACATACATGGTACTGCATCATGAAAATATCTTGCTCCAAGAGACTCTCATCATCTGATACATGATCATGTTAAAATTTTAATCATAACATTATTCATAGGAGTAGTTTCTCGCACACAAATGTACTTGTCAGATTCCATAATAACATGAGTGAATGTAATAAATTGAGGATTTATCCCCATGCTTGGCAAGACCAAACATTCATGATAATTTGGCTTCCATCTGAAGCTCCAAGTACATGCATCAACCTCTTGACCTTCTCATCCAAGGTTGCTTCTGATAGATTGTTAGACTCTCTCAGAATCTGATTTCAATCTTCTAAGCTCCTTGTCCAAAGTTACCTCTGAAGTGTCAGACTCCCTCTGAATCTGATATCAATCTTATTTTCCTGCAAGAGCATCCTTGGAAAAGATCAAGGCAAATAGATCTTATAGTATATATAGAAATATAGATGAGAGAGACTATAATGAGTAGATAAATGTAATATTCAAGGATAATAGATACTTATCTACATATCAACATCCTTGACACAAGTTTCTTCAATGAAGGTCCATATCAAATCAAAAATACCTTCTCAGATTATTTTGAGAGACATCCCCTCTTTAGTAAGAATGGTTCAAATGGGAATGTAACATTGGTTATTATTTCCCCCCACAATGTTCAATTCCCACTCTTATATCATTGAACAAATTTTATGTCTTCTTATAAAATGACTTGATTTCTCCAAGAGAGGTGATGCTCTATAATTAATGATGTCTCAACTTAGTCCTTAAGGACAATAGGGGTAGGCCCCTCTATCTCCAATTTGTAGACAATTTTCCCTTCAATATTCCAAATTAATAACGAACTAAATCATGATGAACCAGCAGGTTTAGGCAGATCGCAAATAAATTCAAAACACACCATCCACATCTTCAAAATTGAGAACGCCTAGCTTTGAAGAAGGTCCAAGTCTTCTTGCCTTTCTCTATCCTCAACATTATATCTCTATCATAGGTTAAAATGATAAGTTCTCAGCATTGGAAGGCACCAAGAGCGAAAGTTGTTTGGTCTTTTTCCCAAGATGGAAATCAAGGATCCAATTTATTGCTAGTACAGGTTTATATCTTGGAGTTTCTTCGACTGTGCAATGAATGGACACGCAGTAGGTTACGATCTTCTCCAAGTCATGATCCCGATCAGCATTCCCCATGCCTCGGATCATTCGATAGCATCGATTGTAGTGGGATTAATATAAATGACACCTCTCATATGTTACACTCATCTGCAATATCTTCAAATTGAACGTTGCAACTTCTTATCCGGTAAATGGTACTACTCACTTGTATCCGATATGCGATCATCCAATACCTGTGAATTAACTCCACGTAAGTTTGGGACTCCACTCCTCCAGATGTGTATCAACACCGAATTTATATCCAATATAATGAGAACGGCAACTCCAGCATTAAGGGGTTCTTTAATTATTTATTCAGTTGTTATTGTTTTACCAACACCGATGAATATAGAAACAAAGATATATATATCTTTATAATCATCGACAAACATCATGAATGCGTGCCAATATTCGTTTGTGAATCTCATCTGTAACCATCATGTTTTCGAAAGGAACATTACGGTGATCATGAAATTTTATCTATGCTATAAAAGTTGACGTCATCACTATATAAACTCACTCCCTTCTGTACATAGTCTTAAGGCATGAAGAAGTTTAAACATATTCAAATTTTATCAGAGTTTGCACCTACAAAAGAAAAGAAAACATCGAGCATCTGTATGTATTTCGACTTATAGGAGAGTCGTCTTTTCCACAGATTTAATTTTATGATGATACTCTGTCAAGCATATGTAATCATCTGTAGATCAAACCATTGTTTATTGACTTGTCTTCTACAGCTAATGTGTTCACGGTAATAATGCTCTATTCTCTCCATCGCATTTGGAGACATCAATCGCCTCTTACATGATTCTTATAAAGGATCAATCTGGTTGATTTGTCCTTGTATTGTTTGTATACACAGTCTTCACACACGATACAAGTAATGAACACCAAGCTGCGTGATGATTTCTTCTCTCTACAAAAAATACCATTTATCGATGCAAACTGGGCTCCATTATGAAATCTTCAATGCCTTTTGATGCTTATTATTCCCGTCCATTGATATCTGGGTAGTCTTCTATCACAAGACTCAGTCCCTGAGGTGCCGCTGAGTCTGCAACTGCCATCCCTCTTTTGATAATATCGGCCGGCAAGTCATGTTCGTTGAGTTTCCAATGTTTATACGCTTTAGAGGACAACTTTGTGGCGTTTCAGTAGGGTATTCGCATAGTACCTATGTCCATAAATTATGCTCAAGAATTTCGTAAGTTTAAGAATATGCTCAACTATAGATTATATAGGTTTTGTATTTTATCTCCTTTTAATAACTTGGCTCTAATACCATGTTAAGGAATTATAGATCAGGAGATAAGATGTAAACTGAATGTATGAAGTAGAATACAATTGCCTTGGTTATTGATTGATTCTGCAAAATACAATAACTATATATATTGAATCTAAAGGATGTCAATATGAACAGTCATGACTTATCATATATGATAAGCCATGACTGTTCGTATTAACAAATCGTATAACATATGATTAACGTTTTAATCCCAACGTAATTATATTGCATATCAAACGACGGCATGAATAATGAATAAGACAGTCACGATACTACCATGACTGTCATATACGAACAGTCCGATAGTATCGTGACTGTTTGTATATGCCAGTCACGATACGTATGCGTGACTTCCTTAGCATATGCCAGTCACGATACATATATGCCAGTCTGATAGTATACGTGACTTCCTAACCGTTAATCATGTTTGACTTAAACAATCGATTCAATAACATCGTTACATATTAATTATTATATGGTATATATATATATATATATATATATATATATATCATGATTGTCTTGTCGATTATTAAACACGAACACACAATACTTTAACAGATGGAACTTGCAGGGCTAGGTAGGTTCGCTACTAAGGAAAATATGGGTCCTATCTTGATGGGACAGTGCATCTAATGCTACATTCTTGTTCTGCCTTCTTATATATGATCTCATAGGCACGAACCTATGATTGGTCAATCTATTTTTGTTACTCAAGTGTCCCCTATGTTAGAAGACGTTTTAGGTGAAGTGGTTAGATCTGATGAAAAATTTGCTTCCAGCAAGAAACTTGGTGCCATTTTGCCATAGCATGATAGATGGCCAACATCTCCTTACTAGATGTTGACTTGTGCTTCCTCCTTATTTAACTCAAAAAGTGTATATGTAAGGATTGGGAATGTTGGATCAGAATTCTGTGTTTCGCCTAGATTTTATCTACCTTCTCATTTATGTGGTAACATTGCAACTAATCCATTCAATGCTTTGTTTGTAGAAAACTTAGATAATTTTCTTAGAGAAACATCACTTTTATCTCTCTTCTCATTTTTGTGGTAACTTAGATTTTTGTAGGTTGTGAAAATTGATTGACTTTGACACTACTTTCTGCATCCTCAAAGGAAAAGGAAACCAATATGCAAAATATAGCTTGAAGATAATATGCTATAGAATTGTAAAAGATGGATCCCTTGCACAACCACTATGGATTTACAATTGCATATGTAGATAAAGCCACAAAAGAGGTCCCAAAAGATGACTTTGTATTAGAGAGATGTCAAGTGGTAAAAGATAGATAGCTTACTGTTTTTTTCTCAGTTTATAATCAAGAAAGAAAGAGAACTGTAATTACATTATATGAGAATGCTTTACCATAACATAACATAATATTGTCCCTACAAAACTAATACATAAGCTATAGGCCTAAGCACAAAATAGGTGATAATATATTCTTAAAACTGTGTTGTGCCTAGGCGCACATCAAATCTAGTGGAGTTTCTGCCTATCTCCAAAGAAGCAGAAATAACAGCTGCATTATATAGTTATCCACAGAGGCAAAATAAATCTGGTAGAAGCAGTTCAACAAGAGTTTTTTCTCATCACAAGTGTGCTAGTTTCTTATCAATGTCTTGCATTTTTTATATTTAGTTTACAAGAGGAAATGTTTGCAACTAGTCCTCACAGACAGTAATAATGACGTGATATTTACTGTA